>JACEIK010016719.1:0-14732 GCA_018107945.1 Datura stramonium
CTAAGTGTTCATTCATGCATGCAAGAGAATAGAAGAGTGATAGGGAGGTGATCAAAAGGGAGATTCAAGGTTTCTTCTTCAATTTCTTTCAATTCCTTTCTATGCATTCAAGGGAGAGTAAGATTCAGTCTCCATCAGGTATGTAGGGTTACGAATGGGTGTTTCCATTCACACCCATGCCCATCCGTTATTGACTTATGAAAATCTATTCAAAAACCACATGGGGTTTTAATTCAATTTTTGTGAAATTCGAATGACTTGCTAATGGGATTTATGATTTATGATGTACATCATATTTTATGGATTTGGATCATATTTTTACATGTAATTTTACTTATAAAACTATTGGTTTCGATTTCTACTAAAATAAGCCTATTTAAGCATAATTTATGATGAATCGATCTATGATCTTCGCTTTAATTGCTAATACTTACAAGCCCAGAAGGATTTATGATTTGAAATGTGAATTTATTCAATTACACACCCCGTTTTGTTGATTTTCAAGTTATATGTACAATTTACAAGTATGCAAGAAACCTATGATTCACGAATTATGTTTTGGCCGACACACGGGCCTTATGTCATTGCTAGTTCACATATGTACAAAAATGTTTATGATTATCATGATTTAACTAGACCATGAATTAACTAGCCCATGAATTCATGCATGTTATACTATGAGCACTATATATGTGTTTTGAGAGTATTATCGAACACCGAGTAGGTTCAAGGCCTAGGTTTTGCCCCGGATCTCATAAACTACGTGCAACCGTAGGTATGTTGGGACCTCCATTGTGAATGTCCCCAAACCAATTGGCCCTTTTCATGGTGATATCACACTTTCATGGTCCTACCCTTTGCAAGGTATGGACACCCTCCCAACTAGGGTTACAAGTCGGGCTTCATGTGTGCTCATATGGGGTATGTCGGTTAAGAGAATCTCCCACTTTTCCTCATAACTTATGCATGTATACGATTATGTATATTGGATCAAGTCATGTTCAACAATGCTTTTCTCTTATGATTACGATTACGATTGCATTACGATTGTTTTGAAAATCTTGAGCCTTATGATATGTTACGTTATGATATTTATTATATGAGCATGATGTCCTACTCTTATGATTCTTTATGAGCTTTTACATATTTTAAATGTACGATTTACTTACCTTTCATACTCGGTACATTCCACATACTGACTGCATACTTTCCAAGTTGTGTCGTCCTATGATACAGGTTCCGGCTCTCAGGCTCATCCTCGTATCTAGATCATCTCAAAGTGTACTTTCAACTTATTGGTGAGTCCTCATGTTTGAGGGCCGTTTTGAAAGCCATTCATGCTATTTTATGTTTCAGTACTTGTTCGGGTTAGTTGGGGTGTTGTCCCATCAACCCATCATAGGTAGTAGAGGCTTTCAGATAGTGTGTAGTGCTCTGCTTGTGTATGTCTAAGTGATTTCGTTTTTTATGATATGTTATGATTATGCTTACGTTTCCACTATGCCATGTGATTAGTCTCCTGCTTATTATGATTGATGTTAGATGTATGATCATGCCATGGGTCGACTTGGGGGCTCTCAAGGTTCCTTGTCCCATGTTACGATCTGGGTCTACGTTCGGGTCGTGACAGTTCTGATGCTTGGTTATGTTTTGGTAAGCCCAGATATAAGCGCAAAGATTGTCCGACAACCAAGTAGAGCTAAAGTAGAGCCTCAGCCACCTCTTTAGTAGCTCTGACAACTCACCCACCTAAGTAGGGCATGTCAGCTTGTGTAGTTAGTGGATAGTGCCAGGATTGGGAGAGCTAGCCAAATGTAGTCACAGGTATGTTATGAGCTTTTCAAGCAGATTCGTGGATGCTTCTAGGCCCAGGTACCTTATAAGGTATATTATTCCTTTAAGTGTCTTAGTATGAGTTTCATTCAGTGTATTATGTTGAATGGCTAGAGGATTGGATAAATGGAGGGATAGAACAGAAGAAGTATAAAGCCAATATAGAGGTAGCCTTAGAGACAAATGAGAAGTTAAGAGTTGGTTATTTTTTCTAGCCTTAGGAAGAGGTCTAGAGACTGAGGGTGATGACTTCTAGGCTAAGAGGGAGATGATAAGGTGAAGGACTAAGTCAAGTCTTTAGTTTGTGAGTGTGGAGGTTCTAGGAATAGTAACTATGGGATGTCGGTCCATTCTTATTCAGATGTTTCCCTTGTGCTTTAGTCAACATGACACTCTACTCATGCCTATATTAAGATTCCTAGGATAAGAACTAATCCTTCAAACAGCGATCCCAGTCTTACACCATGATTCCATCAATTCCAGCTCCGTGCCATGAAACTCTTTACTTTGAAAAACTCATGCCTCATTGTGTGCTCAGCTATATGAACTAAGTCCTTATTATTTGTTTTAGCCAGGCCAAGTAGACAAGAAGGTTCTTCGATAGTATAAGCTTTAGAGGAGCCTCAAAATAATTGTAGTGATAGGCTTGAATAATGGAATGCCATGAAAAAGGACATTGCAGAGTTTGTGGTTAAGTGTCCTAATTTCTTGCAGGTGACGGTCGAGAATCAGAGATAGGGAGGTACACTATAAGATATCACTATTCCTATGAAGTGAGAGAAAATAAATATGAACTTCATTATAGGGTTACCTTGTACATGCTAATTACCTTATTTTAAATGGGTGATTGTGGACTGGATGACAAAGTCAACACAATTCTTACTAGTTAAAACTATGGATTCAGCTGAGGACTAGGAAGAATTTACATTTAGGAGTTAGTTCGGTTGAATGGAGTTCCGTTATCTATCATCTTAGATAGGGGGAATTCAGTTCACCTCTCAAGTTTAGAGATCATTCCAGAAGGGACTCGATACTTTGGTAAAGATTAGTACAACTTTCACCATAGACAGATGGTAAGGACGAGTGGACAATTCAAACTCTTAAGGACATGTTGGGAGCTTGCGTGATCGATTACAAGAGTAGTTGGGATGATCACCTGCCTCTCATCGAGTTTTCCTACAGTAATAATTACCACTCTAGCATTCAAATGGCTCCATTTGAGGCTCTTTATAGGTGGAGGTATAACTCACCTATTAGATGGTTCAAGGTAGGTGAGGCTATGTTCATAGGTTCAGATTTAGTTCATGAGGCTATGGAAAAGGTTCAGCTTATTAGCGAAAGATTGAAAATGGCTCAGAGTCATCACAAATCTTATACAAATGTTAGGAGGAGAGAACTTGAGTTTGAGGTCGACAATTGGGCATTCTGAAGGCGTGTCCTATGAAGGGGGTTATAAGATTTAGTAAGAAAAGGAAGTTTAATCCCTGATATGTTGATCTCAATAGGATTTTGAGGCGAGTTAGATAAGTGGCATATGAGTTGGAGCTACCAGCAGAGTTAGCTTTATTACATCCAGTTTTCCATGTTTCCTTGCTAAAAAGTGCATTAGTCATCCAACTTTAGTTGTTCCAGTGGAAAGGGTGAGAGATATCCTTACCTATGAGAAACTTCCATTTGAGATCCTTAATCATCATGTTCAAAAGTTGAGGAACAAGGAGGTTGCTTCAGTGAAGACTTTGTGGAGAAATCTGCTTGCTTAGGGAGTTACGTGGGAAACCAAAGTAGATATAATGGCTAAATACCTGCATCTTTTCCCTTCCGGCTCAGTCCCAGCATGAGGTACCAGTTTCCTTCTTAGTACTCTATTTGGTTTCATGTCAAGTTCACGTCTCTCAGGTCCATTCATGTCATAGTATACATGTATATTTCACGAATTCAGTTCAGCTATGTATCCCAGTTCAGAGTCATTCACTCTATCAGTGTTCAGTCCATATCGTTCAATTTTGGGATTTGCATCTCTTTCGTATCTTTTCAGTTCTATTAGTCTCCATTCGAAGTCGAATATTCTCAAGGGGGGAGATAATGTAACACCCCAAATATTCCTAAGACTAGACCTTAGAATTAATGTTTGACCATGTAGGGAAAACTTGAAAATACCCTCAGAATAAGCCTTAGTATAGCTCATAGGAGAATTATATGATTCATACCAAAGACTCGTAGTGTAAAGTCTTGAGGGTTCAACAGAAGCTTGGCAAGAACCGCGATTGGATCCTTTGATTTGAACCTAGATTGTACGAGTCGAAGTGACGGTCCATAGTAAGGAAAATCAGAGAAATATTTAGGAAATCTTGGGTAACCACGAGCTATGGTATGGCCTGTGGGAAGGTGGTATGAGCCATTATTCACGTTCATGGTAAGAGGTCCAAGGGATGACCAATATGGATTGGAAAATACTAGAAGCATGTCACGGATCATAGGATCATGGTATTGTTTGTACCATCTGTTTGTGAGTTGAGATATTGTAATGCTTTGGACTTTTGGGCTAAGTTTGAAACCTCTCTAAATATGTGAATAGACCCGAACGCGATTAATTTTATGGAAAAAGGTGTGAATATAATTTTTAATAATAAGAAGAGAATTGGATGTAAATAAAGGTCACAAGGAACCTCAGGCATAATATTTACTTGAGAGCTTCCAAACCGATGGAGTTTTTCGCATAAGTTCTTACAAGGGTCAATTTTAAATGACCATAACTCCCATTTAACGAAGTGTTTTTTGGATGACCCAGCATATCAAATTGAATCCCTCTTTGTATTCATTCCAATACATCTGACCTTGCATCAATCGAAATTTGGAGCAAAAATTTATGTCTAGTTTAGAGAAGGATTTTCAGGTTTGACGAACAGGACTAGCCTGTCACCACGAGTGATGGTACGACTGATGATATATAGGTATGAATCATACCAATCACCCATTGCAAGAGTTTCAACAAGCTATTAAGCCACCTAGAAGCCACATATTGACACACTATGACCCATGGTATGCTACCACGAGTCCTGGTACGACCCGTAGCACTGGACGGATAGATTTTTAAGAACGATTTTCGAGGGGCATTTTATAATTTCCTATTTTTTTACTTCTAAATGAGGTTGTTTTGGGTTTCCTAAGGGGGGTATTTAAGGGTTTTATTTAGCCTAAACTCTCATTCTACTCCTAACACCCTATTAAAAGATTAAATCCTCTCAAGCCAAGATTAGGATTCTTCATCAAGATCATTCAATTTCTTTTGGGTCTTCAAGTCAAGCTAGGGATTCATCAAGACCAGGTATGTGGGGCTATGAATGGGGAAAGTATTCCACCCTCATGCCAATTTCATCCCTATCTCATGATTTCAAGTCTCCAAGCATGATTCATGAAACTCTAGGGTTAGACCCAATTCTCATGAAATCTCTTATGATCTCTTATGAATTGAAGTTTTTTATAATTAAATTCATGATTTATGATTTAGGTTACTTATTTTCTACTAGAATCTCTCATAGATCTATACTTTCATGTTTATAGTGATTTGCCTAATTATGAATAATTTTATGAATTTCAAGCTCATGAACCTATGATTTAAAGTTATGAAGTTTTATTTAAGTATGATTATGATTTAATGATTTAGACTAGCCCATGTAATATCAAGAATGTTTCTTGATGATGATTATGAGCCATGTGCATATTTTTTAGAGTAGTGTCTAGCATTGAGTATGCTAGGGGTTCAGGCAAACCCTGAGTCTCATAACTACGTGCCACCGTAGGTATATATTCATGTTAAAAACCTACGGGGATTCACAAGTGATATCACACCTTAATCATTTCTTATCTTGGAAAGCTTGGAACGACTCTGCCAACTTGAGTGAGATAGTTGGGCATTCTCTAAGCTCTCTCATGATGGTGTCAATTTTGATAAGTCTCCCATTATTCCTCATGTTTACATTATTCACATTCATGACTTACGATATTATATTTTATAGAGTATTTGATCTATTGATCCTTTATGAGCTTCTATTTATGATTTCAAGTATGTTTAATCAGATGATTTGCTTTCGAAAAACCTTGGTTCGTTATTTTTCAGTTTATGACGAATAACTCATGTTTATGATTGCTTCAAAAGTATGGCTTTTAGCATGTCATCCTTATTCTCATGCTCTATCTTGTTTTATACTTATGATTTTAGACTATCTTTTTTCTAGCATATTTTACTTACTCTATATACTCAGTACATTCAAAATACTAACCGCATACTCTATGCTATATCGTCTCATGATATAGGCTGGAGTGATCAGTCTCAGCACAGACGTTAGCTCCACTCCCACCTCTGTCCATCTTAGTCCCTATTGGGTGAATCCTCATCTTCTAAGGACATTCTATTATTTTCTTGTGTTGTTATGTCTTTCAGTTCAGACATAGCAAGCTAGTTAGGGGTGTTGTCCCATCAACTCATCTTATGATTAGAGGCTTTTTAGACAGTTATGTATTAGATGGTCTCCGCATTGTGACATGTTGTCTTTGTTCATACTTTATAACATTTAGACTTCCACTTAAGTTATTCTCTAATTAATTTTCGTTTTAGATATGCTTTCTTTAATGTTATGTATGTATGATGGGTTTTCTTGGAACCCTTTGTGGTTCTAGGTACCGTGTCAAGATACAAGGTCTACGCTTGGGTTGTGACAATGTCTAGAATCGAGTAGGCTAGGGGTTCAGAAAAACCTTGAGTCTCGTAACTACGTGCCACTATACGTATATATTTATGTTCAAGCCCTACGTGGATTTACAAGTGATATCACGACTTATTCGTTCCTTTCCTTTGTAAGCTTGGGGCGGCTCTTCCTACTTAAGTGAGATAGTTGGGACATCATGTAAGCTCTATGACGAGTCTCCAATTGTTTCACATGTTTAAAGTTATTCATACTTATGACTTACAACACTATTTTTATATTGTATTTGATGTGTTGATCCTTTATGAGCTTTTACTTATGATTTCAAGTATGTTAAATTAGATAATTGGCTCTTGAAAACCTTGGGTCATTATGTTTTAGCTTGTGGTGAATATCTCAGAATTATGATTACTTCAAGAATATGGTTTTTAGCATGTCATCCTCATCTCATGTTCTATCTTGTTTTATACTCATGATTTCAAACTATCATTTCACGATCATCTTTTACTTTCTCTACATACTTAGCACATTAATAGTACTGACCACATACTCTATGCTATATTGTCTCATGATATAGGTTCAGGTGATCAATCTCAACCCCGATGTTAGCTCGCTCCCGCAGTAGTCCAACTCAGTCCCCGTTTGGGTGAGTCCTCATCTTCTGAGGACATTTATTAGTTATTGATGTTATGTTCTTGTTTTCAATTTCAGATTTAGAAAGCTAGTTAGAGGTCTTTTCCCATTAGCTCATCTTATGACTAGAGGCTTTTCAGACAGTTATGTATAGACAGTTCAACATGGTTCACTTTTTATCTATGCTATGTTTTATAAGATGCAGACTTCCGTTTATACTATGTTCATGTTTTATTTCCACTTAGTTATGCTCTTAATCATGCTATGTATGTGCCATGGGTTAGCTTGGAGCCATTCGTGGTGCTAGGTCCCATGTCTCGATCAGGGGTCCATGCTCGAGTCATGACATAAAGGAAGTATGTAACACCCCGAAAGTTCCTAAGGTAAAACCCTATACTTAAAAAAATAAATCAGTTCGAAAGTGGAAATTTTGCCATCGTACGAGTTGTGGCATGACTCGTCTAATGACTAGATGAGCCGTGATAAGACTCATGGCATAAAGACATTGAGTGTTCATTCCGGAGCCTAGGGGTAACGACCCACATCACGACTAGTGGGGTGAGGTGAAGAGTCATGGAGCTCCTAATTACAAGAAGCAATCCATAAGTCAAGTCTTTAGGGGATGAGGACATGATCATTCATTGGATCCAGTAACGAGTCGTCAAGTTGAAGTTCAGAAAGATGTGCAAGTATAGCTCAGTGACAACGGACAACACCACGAGTCATTTGGGAAGGCAACGACTCATTACATTGGTTGTTCAAAGAATACTAGAAAATATAGGGTCCCAAGGCAGTGATGACGAGAGGAGGGGACGAGTCGTTAGGAAAAATAAGGACTTGTCATGACCATCCATGAGGTGGAGGAGCAAAATTGCGTTCAGTGATAACAGAAGACGTCACGAGTCATGGTGTGATCTAACGACTCATGAAGTCAGTCATTGGTAGTTTGAGGATTTTTTAAGGGTGTTTCCAGAAGTGAACATGAGTGGGAGTTAATGAGTTGTCTAGTGCCCTACGACCTATGAAGTCCCTTGTGAGGACTGATAGTAAGGCTTTTTCGGAGAATTTCCAAGGGTGTTTTCATAAAATCCTATGATTCTAACTCCTAAACGATGTTGTTTTGGGTATCAGGTGGAACCATTTTAAGGGGAATATCTAGTCTAATCCCTCATTCTATCCAAAGAGCACTTCCAAAACCCTTCTTCCTCTTCTTTTCTCAAGCTCAAGAAAACCTAGGGTTTTCTTCAAGGGCTTCAAGATCCAAGTTCTAGTGGGGGGTTTCTTCAAGCCAGGTATGTGGGACTTCAACAAGGATATCCTTTCATCCTTGTTTCCCAATTATATGTTAAAACCCTAATTCTTTAATTTCTAAAATATTATGTATTAGGGCTTCAATCTATGCATGATCTCTAACATGTTCCTATGGGTTTCAAAACTCTCATGATAAGTAGCTATGCATGTTGATGAAATTTCTCCCAAGATCATGATTACATATATGATAGGATAGTAACATGATCTTCTAGAATTCTACCATGAATTTTCACTATTTTTAATATATGGCCTTATTAATTATTTACAAGCTTCTACCACGAATTCGATATATGTGTCTAAGGCATGATATGAACAGATGAATTTTTATAAATCTAGAACACATGATTTATATATATATGTTTGAGCATGACTAGAAGCTATGGGTTTTTGTGAATATAAAACGTATGAATTATACTATGTTTTGGGCCTGTGGTGTTATCAATTTCGATGACAAGCATGATCATCATCCTTTAGACTTTCGGGCCTCCTGATAGTAGAAAGTAGCCCTGATCAAACTCTAATGAATTTAGTATGTTATGATTAGTTGAACCTTCAGTTCTCTGATTAGCTGAAGTAGCCTAGACTATACAAATGATATCAGTTCTGTGTTTTCCTTAGCCTAGTCATGGATTCTCAATAGCAGAGAATGTTTCCCTTAGTCCAGTCAGGGATTCTTAATTACAGAGAATGTTTTCCTTAGTCCAGTCAAGGATTCTCAATAGCAGAGAATGTTTCCCTTAGCCCAATCAGGGATTCTCAATAGTAGAGAATGTTTCTCGTAGTACGGTTAGGGATTCTCAGAAGCAGAGAATGTTTCCCATAGTCCATTTAGGGATTCTCAATAGCAGAGAATGTTTCTCTTAGTCTTTCAGGGATTCTCAATAGGAGAGAATGTTTCCCTTAGTCTAGTTAGAGATTTTCTGTAGTAGAGAATGTTTCTCCTTAGCCAAGTAAGGGATTCTTATTTAGTAGAAGTGGGTTTGCTTATGTTATAATTTCAGTTCAGCTTAGTTATAGTATGGTTCGATTTCAGTCTGCAGCAGTTACTTTAGTACAATTTGTGGCCCCAGCACAGTTTCAGTTTTCAATACATGTACATGACCCTTATCATAAGTTTTGAATTACACTACATTAAATGTTTTTGAATATAAGCATCATGTCAATATTTATATATCTCAGAAAAGGTAATTGTATTTCAGTACAATTATGCGTTCAGTGATGTACTCAACTTACTTCCTCCTAGTATGGTTGCATGTTTCAGCATTTTTACATTTCCCTCATACTCATTACATTCAAAGAACTGACTGCATACTTTATGTGATATATTGTTTTATAATATAGTTCCATGTTTTTAGACTCAGCCTCACGGTTAGACACGCTCTAGTCCCATTTTACCTGACTGTGGTTAGTCCTAATCTATTGAACACAAGATTTCTGATTTTCCTACTTCAGTTTTCTTTCAGTTTCAGACTTTAGGAGTTAGCTGGGGACTTTTACCAATAGCTCATAAGTGTATGAGAGGATTTCAAACATATATAGACAGATTCAACTTATGATCCAGAGTTTCTAATAGACTATGTTCTTATGGTTTTTGATTAGAATCTTTCAGTTAGCTTCTGCTCAGTTATTATTCTTTTAATTAATATTTTGTTAAGTCTCATGCTATGATTATGCCATGGGTTAACTTGGAGCCTCTAGGGGTTCTTTTTCCTATGTTATGACTAGAGTGTAAACTCTGGTCGTGACAAACTTTGTATCAGAGCATTAGGTTTTGAGTGTCCTATGGTATCTGAAAGCCGCGTTAAGTAGAGACTATCTCATGGGTGTGAAGCACACCACACTTATGAAGAAGAGGCTATGAGATGTTTTTAGGAAAGTTCCCCTTTCTTCGTGATTCTTATCATGCGTAGAGTTTGAGGCTCTAATGGTTCCTCTCCTAACTCATGCATAACGCGCTCGCAGATAATGCCTTCCAGATGAGAAAACGAAAGGAGAAATTGTAATAGGCACCAGCAAGTCCCACAAGCCCCAATGAACCCGATGAATGAACATGTTACTTATGCCGAGTTCAGGGCGGCCTTTCACCTGTTAGCGCAGGCCATCATCGCTCAGATTAATCAACAGGCATTGGCTCATGTTCTCCAGAATGGTAATGTAACAACAGCTAGAGTAAGTGACTTCCTTAGGATGAACCCACCCGATTTTTAGGGTCAAATATGGAAAAAGACCCATATGAGTTCTTAGAGGAGATCACGAAGATCACCCAAATTATAGGGGTGACAGGAATGGAGAGCGCAAACTTAGCCTCCTAGCAGCTGAAGGGGGTCTCTCATATATGATCCATTAGTGAAAGGATAGTTGGGGAGTTAGAGTAGTCCCCGTAAAGTGCGATGAGTTTATGACTGCCTTCTTCCATAGGTTTTTCTCTAGAGAGTTAAGGGAGGCAAAGGCGGCAGAGTTCATCAACTTGAGGCAAAATAGTATGATTGTCTAGGAGTATGTGTTGGAGTTTACCCGATTATCCAAGTATGCACCGGAGATGGTAGCCGACCATAGGGCTCGTGTGAGTAGGTTCGTGAATGAAGTGGTGGACTCCTTGGTCAAGGAGTGCAGGACTGCCATATTGCACAAGGACATAGACTTTTCATGCTTGGTGTTATATGCCCAACAAATAGAGGCGGATCAGGTGAAAGAAAATGAGAAAGAGAGGCCAAGAGATCCAGGACGCGAGATTCAATGTTCTCCCATTAGAGGATGAGTGGTGGACACTGCTCATGCTCCAAACAGAGACATAATCCCTAGAACCTTTGACAGCTAGTGTTCCATACAAACCTAGGGTGAGGGAAATTACATATCCAACTTGTAAGAACTATTGGAAGAACCATTCAAGTGAATGCATGGCTGGCTCAGACAATTGTTTTTGGTGCATCAAGTCAGTTCATAAGCATAGAGATTGCGCAGCAGCCACGCGCAGCGAGAGTAGGGCCCTAGCCACCTCTTCAACAAATCTGATAGTTCGCCCATTTTAGCAGGATGCATCTTCTAGCGTCGGTGGCAGACAGCGTCAAAACCGCTTCTATGCCTTGTCAGCACATTAGGATAAGGACAAATCACCAGAAGTTGTCAGAGGTATGTTCTGAGCTATTCATGTTAATCTTTGCATGATTGATTAGACCCCGGTACGAGATAGAAAGTCCTTTGATGTATGTTGGAAAGAGGTTGTTGATACATGGTGTGAATTAGCTAAGAGTATTAGGCTTATAGTGAATTTTAGAGGTGGAGGAGTCAAGAGTTAGTGGTTTAGCCCCAATCTTAATAAATATTGAAGGGCCTTAGAATGATGTCTTTAGAATGATGGCTTTAAGCTAAGGGGGAGATGGTAAGTGTATGAGACAAGTCCAATATTGAGGGCGCAAGTAGGGGAGTCCCCGCACCAGTATCTAGGGGATGCCAATCCCTTCAAGTTTAGATAATTTCTCTTATGTTTCAGTTGAAGCTACGCTCTACCCATTCTTATGTGCAAACTTCTAGAATTTTAAGATAACTGCTTCAGACAACGATCCCAGTCTTAACCTATGAATCCATAAATCTCAGCTTCATGTCATAAACTGCTATGTGTGTTAACTTATGTCCTCCATTATGCTCAGCTAGAACTCGGTCTTTAGAAGTTGCCTTAGTAGCTCAACAGATCAGGTTACCTCATGTATGTGCTCAGTTTTAGATGTCATGACAGATTCGTGCTTATGAGTCCCTTCCTTTTAGTCAGACCAGATACCATGGTTGCTAGTTCAGTATTAGAAAGCAGTTTGAAATGATAACTCAATCCATACCAGCTCAGTTCCAGTCTGAGGAAATAGTTCCTCCCCAGTACGCCATCTAGCTTCATGATAGTTTCATGTCTTTCAGTCTTTTTCATGTCTCAGCATGCATGTATGATTCGGAAATTCAATTCAGAGATATAGTTTAGCTCTAAGTCAGATACTCCACTAGCACTCAGCTCTTAGTATTTAGTTCTTGGGGTTGCATCTCTTTCCTTAGCCTTTCCGCTTAGTCACCCTGTCAGTCTTCAGTTGCGGATGTTATGTATTTGGGATAACAGTTCCTTTCCCCAGCTCTTTAGTATGTTTATCAACATTCGAGGATGAATGTTCCAAGGGAGAGATATTGTGACACCCCCAAATTTTCTAAGATTAGACACTAGACTTAAAGAAAGAAATCAGTTGGAAAGTGGAAATTTTGCCACAAGACAAGTTGTGGCATGACTCTTCCAATGACTAGATGAGATGTGGTGAGACTCGTGGCATGAAGGCATTGAGTGTTCATTTTGGAGCCCAGGGGTAACGACCCACATCATGACTCATGGGCTGAGGTGACCAGTCGTGGAGCCCCTTGTTATGAGCAGAAATCCGTAAGTTAAGTCCTCAAGGGACGAGAGACATGACGACTCATTGGATCCACTAACAAGTCATCCCTAGAGTCGTCAAGTGAAAGTTCAGAAAGAGGTGCAAGTATGGATAAGTGGCAACGGACAACATGATGAGTCGTTTGGGCAGGCAATGACTCATTACGTTGGTCCTTAGAAGAATGCTGAAAAATATGTGGTCCCGCGGCAGTGTTGATGACGAGAGGAGGGGATGAGTCATTAGGCTATGTAATGACTCGTCATAACCAGACGTGAGGTAGAGGAACAAAATTGGGTTCAGTGGTAATGGAAGAGTCACGAATCGTGGTGTGACCTAACGAATCACGAAGTTAGTCATCGGTAGTTTGAGAATTTTTTAAAGGTTTTTTTCCAAAAATGATCACAAGTGGGACTTAACGAGTCATCAAGTTCCCCGCGACCCGTGATGTCCCTCGTGAGGACTGACAGTAAGGTTTTTCTAGAGAATTTCCAAGGGTGTTATCATAAAATCCTATTCTTCTAACTCCTAAACTACGTCATTTTCGGTATCAGGTGGGACAATTTTAAGGGGGATATCTAGCATAATCAATCATTCTACCTAAAAACACTTCCAAAACCCTTCTTCCTCTTCTTCTCTAAAGCTCAAGGACACCTAGGGTTTTCTTCACGGGCTTTAAGATCCATGTTTTAGAGGAATATTTCTTCAAGGTAGGCATGTGAGACTTCAACAAGGATCTCCGTTCATCCTTGTGTACCAATTGTATATTAAACCCCTTTTATTTCAAGAAGAGTATATCTTAGGGCTTCAATCTATGCATGATCTGTCACATGTTCCTATGGGTTTCGAGACTCTCATGATAAGTAGCTATGCATGTTGGTGAAATTGCTTCCAAACTCACCATTTACCTATATTATAGGATAGTAGCATGATCTTCTAGAATTTTACCATGAATTTGCACTATTTCCGAGATATGGCCTTATTAATTACTTACAAGCTTCTACCACGAATTTGATATATGTGTCTAAGGCATGATATGAACATATGAGTTTTTATAAATCTAGAACACATGATTTTTGTATATATGTTTGAGCATGAGTAGAACTTATGGGTTTTTGTGAATATAAAACGTATGAATTATACGATGTTTTGGGCCTGTGGTGTTATGAATTTCGATGACAAGCATGATCATGATCTTTTAGACTTTCGCGCCTCTTGATAGTAGAAAGTAGCCCTTATCAGTCTCTAATGAATTTAGTATGTTATGATTAGTTCAACCCTCAGGTCTCTGATTAGCTGAAGTAGCCAAGACTATACAAATTATATCAGTTCTGTGTTTTCCTTAGCCCCTTAGTCCAGTCAGGGATTCTCAATAGCAGAGACTGTTTCCCTTAGTCCGGTCAGGGATTCTCTATAGTAGAGAATATTTTCCTTATCCCAGTTAGGGATTCGCAATAGCAGAGAATGTTTCTCTTAGCCCAATTAGGGATTCTCTATAGTAGAGAATGTTTCCCTTAGTCTAGTCTGGGATTCTTAATAGTAGAGAATTTTTCCCTTAATCTAGTTAGAGATTTTCTATAGTAGAGAATGTTTCTCGTTAGCCCAGCCAGGGATTCTTATTTATTAGAAGAGGGTTTCCTTAGGTTATGATTTCAGTTTAGCTTAGTTACAGGATGGTTTGATTTCAGTATTCAGAAGTTACTTCAGTACAGTTCATGATCCCCACAGAGCTTCAGTTTTTAGCACATGTACATGACTGTTCGGCTGTCTGGATGACTACACGCAAGTGCACGTGGTCGAACAAGTAGTAAGTGGCTCAAGTAAGCCAAGTATCGATCCCACAGGGACTGGA
>JACEIK010016720.1:0-14727 GCA_018107945.1 Datura stramonium
CTTGTGAGAGTGGAATATTTTTTCAACTAATAAGAATTTCATTACTTGACGACAAGTAATGGTTCAAGTTCGGGGGATTGATGAGTTGGTAATTCACCAACTCATTAGGCTTTTAAGCCTGAGTTTTGCTTAGCTTTTGGGTTATTTATGTGGATTTGATGCCATTTTTTCCTTTGTTATGTGCAGATGTCTAATTTGAAGAAAAAAGTAAGAAATGCAGAAAAAAGAAGGAAGTTGGATGAAATTCGGCGCTCCACCGAAGAAGAACGGCGAAACACTGGTCAAAAGCCAATAAACACTGCCTTTGAGAAGCAAAGCAACCGGCAAACATGAGTTTCCACCGGCGACTCACTGGTTCAGGCACCGAATAACACCTAAACTTGTTGGATTGAAGAGAAAAGAATCGGTGGTGCACGGATGGAGATCGGAAAAATGCCCAAGGGACCGTGAAGATTACTAGAATTTACTAAAGGCGCAGATAGCGTAGCCGGCGGTCTGCGGATTTCAACCGGCGTACCGCCGGCACTGCCATCGGTTCTAGAATGCTGATTAGGGGCAAAATGGTCTAGCATAGAAAAAGTGATAGAAGATACCCCTTTTTTGATATATTCTAGAGAAAAGTACTGTGTACTCTTTTGGCAGAGAAGAAAGGGACAATTTGATTGGTGGAATTTGGAAAGAGCTATTTTCTTTTTCTTCTTCTTCTTCTACATAGCAAGGTACTGCCATTGTTGAAAACTTCTTGTTGAATTTGATTTTGCTACTCCTATTATTGAATTAAATGAATTTATTGTTAAATGTGCTTTTAAATTTCTTAATAATGAGTAGTTAAATCATTAACTAGAGGTGTGTGATGATGAATGCTTAATTAGAGTGGGTACTGCTAGAGTCATCTCAATATTATTTAACTAAGTGTAAATCTGTTAGATTATTTCCAATCTATAATTGAAGATCCATTGATATTGATGTGAGTCTAATTGTTCTTACTTGATTGTTGCTTGCAAAAGAAGAACTGAGTATTGGGAGACAATTTAATGGTGGGTATGGATGAGAGATTGTGAAATTGGGATAGAAATAGCCAAAATTACATTCTCACGCCTAATTAATAGCTAATAGTTAGAAATTAGTGCAGCTATTAATTCAAATGGGGTTGAGTTAATGGTGTCTATAGATTTGAATGAACTCTAGCAAGAGGTCTTTATAAGGCTAAAAAGACTTAAATGCCCATTTTTTCGAGATTATTTACACTTATTGAACTTATGAGATGACCTAGCATGACCCTATTTAGTTAGTGTATCATCTACACCACACCTATAGTCTTTCGCATTCTTATCAACAACCTTGGTAATTTTCTATCGTAGTCAACCAAATTAGAAGTTATATTCTATTATCAATTTCAATATCCCCCAACCCATTTATTTCTATGTTATTCTTCAGTGGTGCAAGATAAATTCAATTTCTCAAACGACACTAGTGCTTATCATCCACTAGTCCATGTGGGATTCGACCCCGACATCCATCGGGATATTTGTTTTGATACAGTGACCGTTTTTGCTCTTTACATGAAGAGTATATTTTGGACATTATCACGAACCTACTTGGCCTGTTGATCTGCAACTGTGCCTGTTGGGCTCCTATAATAGTGTCTGAGCCTGCTGGGCTCCTGTAACTGCACCCTGGGCACACAAGGCTCGACGAAGGGTCAGTAATACTAGTATGGCATAAAAATAGGTCTATATGTGGATGGACTTAAATACTTCCATTTATGCCTGAATATAGTCCTTTCAGAAATCACAGAGCTCCTATAATTGATCTATAGCCCCATAGGAGATAACACAGTTAGCAACCCTGTAGTTGGTCAACCGAAGGCTATACTAGGTGGGGTCAAATCCGATCGAAGTACCACCTTTTAGTCTCAATATAGCCCCTATTAGAGGCAAACCTTGACCCTTAGGCTAAATGCAACTACTACTCACCTCTAAAACAGTCTACATAGTTGCCAATAGGCACATCTCAGGCGCCTACACCTTACTGGAGGATCCTGACAGCATTTGCGAACTCTGATGGCCTAGGAAGAGTAGGGCAAGGTCTGGAGTGGCATGAGCTGAACTCTAAATGGAATACCAGGACAATGATAGTTCATAAGTGAAAAACAAGGTCCTAGGTGATCATCCATATGATTCCTTTGTTTAGGAAGACTACAGGGCTGCTACCAACCAGATACGTTCCTAAGTAGTCATCCCTAACTTTCCACAGGAAAAATCCTACATTTCTTAGCTTGGCGGTAATGCTGTGACACTAAGATTCTATTCCCTTAGACATTAACTTCATCTGTCCAGATTTCAAATGGATCCTTTGGATGGTTCATAGCCTCGTAGGCAGGTGTATCTCGGCCTAGCCCTTTACAGCAACATGCACATGGGTGTCTTTAAGTGTAGCCTGGGGCATCGACCCTATTTCTAATTCCTAACAAGGTTTCCCCGTTAGGACGTTACTTAGTCTATCGATTTCTAATAGATGAGGTTGTTTCCTGAGCTACCTATAAACAAGCAATAATCAGCTAAGGCTAACGGTTACTGACAATAGCTAATGATATGGCAAATGGTCACACAGTTCATTAGGAAACCCTAGTTCCCTCAACTTAAAGATAAAACCACCGTATCAAAATAAGACCCCTGGAGGCATCAAGGTATGCCAACAGCCTCTGAGCGAGCTTTACTACTACTATAGGTGTCAAACTAAAGGTTATATCGCCCGGCTACGCCCTATGTTGTCAAGCTACCAACTTAAGCCTAACAACTAACCACAAGCTTCTAAGGCCTTGCCATGGCAGCAAGACATTAGAATCTCTCTAAACAGTAAACAGGTGAGCAAGGAAATTCCTACAACGCTCCCCGCATTATTCATGCTTAATATATTCTTTCCCGATGAGGGATACTACAATGCAATCTTAACTCGTCTTACAATAGCTAACAATAACACATATAACTATTATCTACTTGCAGCAGCAAATCATATCATACATATGTTCAACTTACTTACAGAGCTATGGGTCATATCATTATATGACGAGAACACTTGCCGAAAGAGGTTAACCTTAGCATACCTTAGTTGACGATTTCTATTCACCTAAACAACTCCCACCTAAAGCCAGTAATTCCACCAAATTGCAGCCCTTACACTGAATGAATGAGGCTATTTACAATAATAGGAACGACTAATAACAATATCTTTCAAAGAACATTGACTACAATTCAACTTTGTTCAATTCGCCAAAAACTCACAAACTTTCAAAAGTTTAGAAGGTAGAAATACATACCTATCACTTGTAGCCGCTTAGTACTTAATTAGAAGTGATTTCTACAACTTTTACTCGGTGGAGTTTCGATATTCCGAGAGAGATTTAAAGAAATAACTCCGTTGGGACATTCCTCGTAGACTTGGAACTCGCTATCTAAGATGAATTTGTCTTTGAATGGAGTTTAACAATGTAATTTTTCTAAAAGCCGGCAAAAAGTTGAGGAGGATTATCGCCTGCTCGAGGGTCTACTCTTGGGAAATTTTTAAATGAATTCACTTGAACTTAAAATATATAAGTAGGCTTGAGGTGGTGGCTAGGGGGCGCGGCACGCCGCCCACAGTTCCAGGAGTCGGGCGCGATGCGCCACTCAAGGCGTCGTGGCAGAGGCGCGACGTAGCGCTCCTTGCACCCTACCTCTACTTCGTCCTACCAGTTGCTCGATGATGCCCTCATGTGCTCCCCTCTTTGGGCCTTTTCCCGCGTGCGTCGTACTCCAAAACTCTCAACATATTTATGCAGACCTCGGTTAAACGATAGGACCTTATGGGATGTAGCATGAGTGCAACCTTGGACCTGTGTAGTGTGAACCCCAACACTGTGTACTACCGAGGCACTAAATATGATCAAGGTGGTTCTTTGATCCTCTTGGTTTTCCTCCTTCTGAAGCTAGGCAGGCCTATCTTATCTACCGTGAGAAGTCCTTTTATGTGCACTGGTAGGTCTTGAAGGAACGTGAAGTGCGTAGCAACAATATTAGTGTGACTATGTTTGGACATTGCATCAGCAATTGCATTGCCTCTCTGAAGATGTGACGACATGAGAATGTGTGAAGCTGCCTAATAGTGTCCTAAAGTTTGATAAAAGAGTGGTGGATATGCCAAGGAGGAGCAAATTTGCCCATAATCCAACCAACTATGAGCTCCAAATAAATCTCAAGAACAAAGTCTGAGTGGCTATTTTGAAGACACCAGGTAAGACCAATACAGGTCACTTCCAGATCCACCTGATTATTGGTTCCATCACCAAGGGGGCAAAAAAAGCATGGATAAGATCCCCATTGCAATCCCTGAGAATACCACGTTCCCTAATCCTTCCTGGATTACCATGAGCGCTACCATATGTATTGAGTTTTACTATTTTGCTGTCGACCTAGACCACAAAACTGTAGTGACTCTACATTTTTTTGTACACAACTCCACTCTAGAACAAAGATTATCCCAGTCTGGAGGCCAATAAACATAGGGATCATCCTCAAGAGTTCGTAAACATCACAGATTATAACATACTTCACCCTCAACAAGTTAGACTATTTGGAACAACACTTAGCAGCACACATGTTCTTCCACAAGTTCTAATATATAAAAATAGGAAGGGATCTAAGTAGAGTATTGTGGGGCTTACTGCAATGCTTTTGAGCCCAACAATGCACAAGAAGGGCGCTGGGAGGTCTGTCACAGTCTCTAAAACCCATAGCTGTGGAGAAAGAAGTCCATTCCGTAGTAGTAAAATAACCCGAAACCATAACATGCTGAACATCCTCATAACCTCTATCACGGAAAAAAACATATTCTGTAGCACCATCTGGATCAAATACTAGAACTCTGGCTACTGTAGGGAGCTTATGTCTCACTGCCCTCCACAAAGTAAAGGAACATTTAAAAGGTACATGTTTCTACTAGGTTCTCCTATCAATAAGAGTTGTCTATTTGGATCTCTTGATCACCCCCTAAGATAAAGAACAATAGAAGATACCAGAGGCGGTGGCCTTCCAATATTACTGATTAGGTCTATTTGGGTGAAACTGAATTTGGGTGCTGAGAATCCGTGCAACCAACTGCTGCAGGTGCTACTACTGTAGTCGATTTATCCTGTACTGACCCTGGTGTAGAAACTCTGAAACTTTAGCCTTGATCAGTCTGCCTAGCAATGTCCTGTGAGTAGCAAGTGATCTAATACCGAGCCAGTTATCCCACCAAAAACTAGAGTTAATAAAGTAAACCTTCCACAAGATGTTTTCCTCCGCCACCTGTTTGTTAGTCATGAGTTTCTTCCAAGTTTGAGACTCACCTGAGTTCCCATTTTTTTGATACCGGGTAAGAGCGCTAACAATATTTGGCTAAGGGGAAGTCTCTCCTAAGATAATCGTTAGTCCTACAGTTCCACCACTATTTGAGTTCAAGGAATTTGCAAACTTCATGTATCGTTATGAATCTGACCCCACCTTCATCATAAGGATGTCATAAGGTGTCCCAAGAGGCACAATGATGCCTTTTTCTATCATTTTTCATACCTAGAAGAAATCAACTCTCAACTTCT
Organism: Datura stramonium; assembly: GCA_018107945.1. Taxonomy (NCBI): domain Eukaryota; kingdom Viridiplantae; phylum Streptophyta; class Magnoliopsida; order Solanales; family Solanaceae; genus Datura; species Datura stramonium. The sequence goes on from JACEIK010016720.1 coordinate 5,618, forward strand.
CAATTTCATCAAGAATAGTTTTAAGAGGAGAAACACAGTTGAGGAGGTGAATAGGAAGTGACTACAGAACATATTTGATGAGGGTAGATTTTCCACCATAACTGGGCATTTTAGACAACAACCCTAAAATCCTCCTTATCATTTTGGGGATAATATCTGATAAATAAACAATCCTCTATCTCCTAATATAAAGGGGATAACCGAGATAGGTAACGGGGGATTCCTTTTATGAGAATCCGATAACTGCCTTAATAGTAGCCACTGTAGGAGGGTGAGCATTGGTACCAACCATAAATTTACTTTTGTTCCTATTAATGAGCTGTCCCGAACAACCTTCATAATCAGTAAGAGTTTGCATAACCAACTCTAGTGATCTCCTCCCCCCACCCCCGAAGTAAAGATGATGGCATCGTCTGTAAAGCTAAGTTGGTTAATGTGGGGAAATACTTTTTCCATATAAAACCATAAATAAACTGATTATGGTTCATTTTGTTCATCATCCTAGAAAGAACCTCTATGTCTAAAATAAATAGGGCAGCAGCAAGAGGGTCACCCTGTTTAAGACTTATGGTTGAGTCGAAGAAACCATGTCTGGTGCCATTGATAATAATATAGTACGAATTATCCTCCAAAGTCCTCCAAATCATGTCAATAATAACCTAACTTAAACCAATTCTTCTGAGAACAAGGCAAGTGTAGGCCTAGAAAACTCTATCATATGCCTTCGCAATATCAAGCTTGATGACCATATTACCCCTAAAATTCTTCTTGTTTATACCCTGAACAACTTCTTATTCTATCATGATATTCTCTAAAATACTCCTTCCCTTAATGAAACTGGATTGATTAGCTGAGATAAGACCAGGAGAGATTGGAGCTAGTCGAAGACAAATAATCTTTGAGATAATCTTGTTGGTAAAGTTGCTCAAACTTATCTGTCTGAATTCTGACAAATGGTTTGGAGACTCCACCTTTGTAATCAGAACTAGGCAAGTATGCGAGAAATATTTGGGAAGATAGGAACCACAGAAAAAAGACGAACCACAGCAAGCAGATCCTTCTTAATAATCTCCCAGCATAGTTGAAAGAATTTTCCATTCATACCATTTGGCCCTATTGCAAAATTAGGAATCATAGGAAAAATAACTTTCCTTAACTCTTCCAAGTCTGGCATAGTAGTCAACTAGTCATTCTGCTCATCTCGTACAACAGAAGGAATACAAGCAAGTAGGTCTTCTATAACATAGTGTGTCTGCTTTGAAAACCTGTCCTGAAAGTGATCACATGCAGCCTTAGCACTATTAGCATCCCCATGAACCCAATGGCCTGTATCACTCTGAATCTTGTGGATAAAAAGTTTCCTCCTTCTTCCTCTTATAAAAATGTGAAAGTACTAGTGTTGGCACCTCCCTCTTTGAAACATTGAAACTGTATCTTCTGTTTGAAAATGGATTCTTCCAATTTGAGAAATCTAATGTACTCAACATTCAAAGCATGCGAAGAAGATTTATCCGCATCACTATTAGTTTGGATGAACTTCTCCTCAGCAACTATAACTGCATCCTCATACTCCTTAACTTGAGCAAAACTATCCCAAAACTCATTTTTTGACCACTAGCTAAGTGTAGAGCTATCTCTCTTCATCTTCTAGTGAAACACCCACATAGGATGCCCATGAGCCTCTCTAGTCCAGCAATGTAGCACCGTATCCATGAAAGTCAAAATCTACCCAACAATAAAGAAACTTGAAATATCTGACATGAGTTTCCTGTCTGTCTGTCATCTCAAGAAGAAGCGGAAAATGATCTGAACCCACAAAAGGAAGATGAGTAATGGTAGTGAAAGGTATTTTACTTAGCCAATGCTTTCACCATGGCTCTATCTAATATCTTCTAAATCACATCCTCTGGCCCTCTACCATTAGACCAAGTGAATCTAGAATCATGGTAACCAGGATCAATCAAACCACACTGCACTATCAAGAGCCATAGGGGAAGGGAGAAGTATCAACAACAACTTGGGTAGTAGTAGTAGAAACCTTTGCCATATACACCTGTTTCTGTGAAGCTACCCGTTTTTCCATTGTCCTACTTCTTTTGATTTTGAACTTGTTTCTTTTGGATTTGGAGGAACGTTCTCATTTGGATTATGCGGGTGTGTCTCTTTTAAATTTGGTGGTTGCTTCCTTTTGGATTATTAGGGACTTGCTCTTTTATGCCATATGGTACCTGTGTAGAAAATTCAATATGAAAGGAAATGTTAGATACCATACTTGAGTTACCTGGTTGGGAGGGATGAATCTGGTCAGTAGCGACCACTCCTTTGCTTTACTTTGCAGCTTCTTCACGTTCCTTGGATTTTGTTCTTTCCTCATCTCTTTTCCTAATGGTGCAAGCCAGATTAGTGTGCCCTTGGTGTTTTCAATAAATGAAATAGAGAGGAATGTCTTCATACTGGATGTGTTTCCATCTACCTTGTCAGGACCTGAACATAGGCTCGGATCGAGACACGGGAAAAAAAACCCTGAGAGGCTCCAAGTTGACCCATGGCATGAACATGATAACTAGAATCAACATAAATAAATGCGAAAAGTATAATATTTGAAAATAGCAGAAGTCTGAAAATCCAATAACATCTGAACAACAGAAAACATAATATAGATCCGAAGCTGAATGCATTCTATGTCTGATAAGCCTCTACAACCTGATGAGTTGATGGGACGAGACCCCAACTAACTCACTACTAATGTGAAACTGATAATATTAATATGAGCTGATAAAAAGGTCCTCAAAGGATGAAGACTCACCAACAGGATGGATAATGCTTAATCTAAGGAGCAAACTAATGGCGAGACTGAACCTGAACGTCCGAGCCTTATCATGAAATGATACAGCATAGACTATGCAGTTAGTACTTGAAATGTACTGAGTATGCAAGGTAAGTAAAACCACTAAGTAAAACTAAAATCATGAATGTCATAAAACATTTCAAGATAAGATTGTAAGAATGAGGCTTGCATGCTACTATCTGAAACCATTATTTAAACATATCTAAATATCATAACTTAATCGAATGACCTAAAGCTGAAACTAATAATCATAAGTAAAATTAAACATTGGGTCAAACATGCTAAAAACATAATATCATAACTGATGAGCATGCATAACTGAAAATCATAAGGAACAATGAGAGACTCGTCACATAACCGACATTACCACGAAATAGCTTACATCGTCCCAACTATTACACTCAAAAAGGAAGAGACGTACAAAGCCTTGCCAGGGCTAAGAGTGCTACCATGATATCGATATCAAGCTGAAGGCCCCTCAGGAGCATGGAAAGCTCACAAGGGAGGTCCCAAATAATATGATCATACCTGTTGGCACATAGTTCTGAAGCACAGGGTTGACTAAACCCTTTTCCTACTCAATGTTAGACACTACTCTCAAAAACATGCATATGCTCTCCATCATTTTTCAACAAAGCTAAACCATCATCTTGCGACAAAGCTGAATCATAATCTTAAATTCATATTCTAAAAACATATCATGAGGAACCTTCCTAAAACCATTCCACAAGTTGAAAGTGGGAGTCTAGACTCCAAAACCATGTGGTAAGCTATTAACATGAAATTGAAGCAAATCATGAACAATACTTGATCATATGGGCTTTCCCAAACTTAAACATGCTTTGAAATAGTCAAAATCATGGGTATAAACATGGGTAATTCGAAGTAAAACTTTCATTATAAACACCTCATCATACCTAGAAACATAGATCATAATCTCAACTCTTCATGACCTTTCATAATTGGGCATCATAATTGTAATACACTTAAATCATAAATTTATAATTAAAATCATCATAAAACATTCTCATGAATCTTAAAACAATATTAGAAGCATGAATAGATATTACCGATTATAGATACTTAGAGAATTTCACAAATTGGCTTAAAACCCCATAGACTCTTCAACTTAGAATTTCATGAATTTAGAAGAGGATTTGGGCATGGAAGTGAAGGAATACTCCCATTCATAACCCTACATACCTAGGTACTTTGAATTTCACAACCTCTCTTGAGAATCCAAGTGAACTGAGGAAGAACCTAAAGAATCCTCTAGTTTGATCTTTAATGGACTCCTTGATCTTGCATGCATGGAATGGGGAGGTTTAGAATACCTAAGTATCCTTAAAACCCTTCTAAATGATCTTAAAACGATGTAGTTTAGGACTTAGGAATTATGAAAACACCCTTACTAAAATGTAGGGAAAATACACTCTGCCAATCGCCACGAGAGACACCACGACTCGTGGTGTACCTAAGGACTCGTGGTGACTTACTCGTGAAGTACACTGCCCCAATTTCAAACTTCAAGTTCTGCTCCTACCCACAACCAACTCCATGAGTTGTGGAGTCACTTCACAACTCGTGGCTGCCTCTCGTGCCATCTCTAGAAAAGTGAACCTTGAACCATAGACCATCTTGACCACAACTCACTTAACGACTCATTGCCCCGACCACGACTCGTTGCTTCTCTCGTGGTCACCCCCTGACCACGAGTTCTTTCCAATTCTCCCTTCACTTCACAAGTCACGTAATGACTCGTGAAGTCTCCTCATGGGTCATTGGACGACTCGTACGGTGACCTAGCATAAAATTTCTTACTTTCTCTGTTTGAACTCTCCGGTCTGATCTTAGGGCTTTCGGAGTGTTACAATATTTCCCCCATGGGAACATTCATCCTTTAATGTGAATGAACATACTGAAAACCTAGGGAAATAGAAACATCTCAAATATTGAACATCTAAAGCTGAAAACTGACGGAGTGACTAACTCTGGACTGTAATACATGACTGAACTGAATTCATGAATCTAACATACATACATTAACATGAAAAAAACTGGAACACATGAACTGAACATGAAACTAATTAGGGTACTAAGGATGAAACTAATACCTCAAGATGGAACTGAATCAGAAGGGAATAGATGCGGGTATATAGCCATCATATCTGCTTCGGCTTCCCACATAGCTCCCTCAACATGCTAATTCTTCAACAAAACTTTTACTGAAGCTACTTTTTGTTTTTTAGCTTCCAAACCTGACGATCAAGTATTTCAACCAAAACCTCTTCGTTGCTAAGGCTATCCTTCATACCTATGCTCTCCACCAGGACAACCAAAGCTGGATCACCCATGCACTTCTTTAAGTGACACATGGAAAACTAGATGTAGTGAAGCCAATTTTGAGGACAACTCCAACTCGTAAGCTGCCTTGCCAACACGTCTCACGATAATGTACGGACCAACATAACAGGGACTAAGTTTCCCCTTCTTTCCCAACCTCATCACTCTCTTCATGAGAGATACCTTCAAAAACACCCAATCATCAACTTCGAACTCAAGTTATCTCCTTCTCACTTCCGTAGAGGAATTTTGGCCATTCTGAGTTGTCTTCAACCTTTCCCTATTATGCTGAACTTTCTCCATAGCCTCATGAATTGAATATGGTTCTATAAACGTAGCTTCATCGACTTTAAACCAACTAATAGGTGATCTACACATGCACCCATAATGAGCCTCAAATGGAGCCATCTAAATATTGGAATGGTACTGTTGTTATCTACAAATTTGATGAGAGGTAAATAATCATCCAAACTACCCTTGAAATCAATCATACATGCTTCAATATATCCTCAAGATTCTCGATGTTCCATTCAGCCTGACCATCTATTTGCAGGTGAAAAGTTATACTAAGCTTGACCTGAGTACCATGTCCCTTCTGAAATGATTTCAAAATTGGGAGGTAAACTGCGTACCTCTATCTGATATGGTAGAAAAGGATACTCCGTGCAACCAAACTAACTCCTGAATGTTCAATCTGTCATAATTCTCTGCTAAATCGGTAGTTTTGACTGGTAGAAAATGAGTTGCTTTAGCTAACCTATCCACAATCACCCATATGTAGTCATACTGTAGACGAGTACGAGGCAATCCTGTAATGAAATCCATACTGATTTCCTCCCACTTTCAAGTAGGGATACTAATGTCTTGAAGAATACCTCTAGGTCTTTGATGTAAAACTTGTTGACAGTTTGGACACTTAGCAACAAAATCTACTATGTCCTTCTTCATGCCATTCGACCAACATACTTCCCAAAGGTCATGGTATATCTTGGTGGCACCTGGATGTATAGAATATCTTGAACCATGAGCCTCATGCAACATCCTCTCCCTCAATTCATCAACACCTAGAACACACAAACGACGATATTGTTATACACCATCTTACACTTGGGAGAAAACCTCCACCTTCTCATTCTGAATAGCTTCCTTCAACTTTACCAAAATAGGATCCTCCTCTTTTTTAGTTTTGACTCCAGTCACCAATGATTATTCTGATCCATTCTGAATAATGGCACTGCCATCTATTGAGTCAACAAGACAAAGTCCTAGTCGTGCAAGCCGATGGACGTCCTTCACTAACTCTTCTCTTTCCTCATCTACATGGGACACACTCTCCATAAAAAGCCTGCTAAGAGTGTCTGCCACTACATTAGCCTTTCCTGGATGATAAAGGACACTTATATAATAATCCTTAAGAACCTCCAACCACCTCCGTTGATGTAGATTTAGATCCTTCTGGTTAAACATGTAATATAAGCTTTTGTGGTCCATAAACACATCAACATGGACCCTGTACAGATAGTGTCTCCAAATCTTCAAGGAAAATACTACTGCCGCCAACTCGAGGTCATGAGGCGGGTAGTTCTTCTCATGGACTTTAAACTGCCTGAAGCATAAGTTATAACCTAAATGTGCTACATTAATACATAACCAAGGCCGATACTCGAGGCATCACAAAATAGCACAGACCCATCGATACCCTCAAACAGACTCAACACTGGTTCTTAGGTGAGTTGAGTCTTCATCTCTTAGAAACTCGTCTCACAGGCCTCCGACCATTGAAACTTCACTTTCTTCTAGGTCAACTTAGTCAATGGTGCTGCATTGGATAAAAATTCTTCCTCGAACCTCCTGTAGTAACCAGCTAAGACTAAGAAACTCCTTATATCCGAAAGACTAACTAGTCTAGGCCAATTCTTCATAGCTTCTCTTTTTTGAGAGTCAACCTGTACAGTCTCACTTGACACCACATGATATCAAAATGCTACCAAGCTTAACTAAAACTCACACTTGCTGAATTTAGCATACAATTGGCGATCCTTAAGAGTCTGTAGCACCATCCTCAAATGAGCGGCATGCTCCTTATCGCTTCGAGAGTATATGAGAATGTCATTTATGAAAACAATCACGAGAATGTCAAAATACGGCTTGAACACACAATCCATCAAATCCATAAAAGTTGTGGGAGTATTTTTCATTACAAACAACATAACTACAAACTTATAGTGACCATATCGAGTCTTGAAGGTTATCTTCGGGATGTCACTCTCTCTAGCCCTGAGCTGATGATATCCGAATCTAAGGTATATCTTAGAAAAATACTTGGTACCCTGAAATTAATCAAACAAGTCATCAATTCTGGGGAGGGGATACCTGTTCTTGACAGTGACCTTATTCAATTGCTGATAATTAATGCACATCCGAAGGAAACTATCCTTCTTCCAGACAAAGAGATAGGTGCACCCCACGAGTACTTGCTAGGTGATGAAACCCTTGTATAAAAGATCCTTCAACTGCTCCTTCAACTCCTTTAGCTCACCTAGACCCATTCCGTAAGGAGGAATAGATATTGGCTGTGTATCTAGAAGAAGGTCAATACAAAAATTGTTCTCCCGTTCGGGAGGAATTCCCAATAGATCATCTGGAAACATTGTTGGATATTCACACACTACAGGAACAGATTGGATAGTCGGGGTTTTAGATGTAGAAACCTTAACCATAGCTATATGGTACACGCAACCTTTATAGATCAACTTTCTGACCTTAAGGTAGGAAATGGAGCGACCTACAGGCACAGCTAAACTACCCTTGCACTCTAGGACTTGCTTGCCTAGAAATCGAAACACTACTGCACGAGTTCTACAATTTACTGAGGCATAACATTCATGTAGCAAATCCATACAAAATATAAGATAAAAATCTATCATGGCTAGCTCTACTAAATCTACTAAGGTGACTTTCCAAAGGACTGTGACAGGGAAATTTCTATATACCCATCGAGCCATAACTAAATCACCGACTAAAGTAGAGACTAAGAAGGGTTTTGATAGGATTTTGGGACTGACTCCGAAACTACTGCAAACATAGGGCGTCAAAAAAGATAAAGTAGCCCCTGGTCTAACAATACATATACATCAAGGTAAAATTCTCGTAACATACCAGTAACTATATTTGGAGAGGCCACCTACTCCTGACGAGATGCGAGGGCGTAGAATCTGTTCCGATGCTGACCACAACCTGCACCAGTGGATGCACCCTGCTGAGTTGAGCATGCTAGTGGGGCTGCTGAACTAGTGGCTGGGTCTCAGCCTCTATCATGCCCCTGTCTAGATCTTGGACAATCTCTGAGCATATGTCCGAGCCTTCCACACCCGAAACAAGCACCTGTACTTGCTAGGCACTGACTAGTGTGCCTTCTGCCACTGGGCTCTACGGATATGCTCCTATGACATCGAGAGCCTGATGCTTCTCTCCTGTAGTCGAGCCTAGATATGGATGGCACACTTGTTGTTGATGGCGCTGGGACTGATGATCTCCGGTGGGACTTCTGATGAACCCCACCACCCGACCTCTGCTAGGAGAACCGAAAACTATCGGTCCTGGCCCTCTAGGCCTCTCTCTCCCGCTCACTCACCTGTACATCCTCTATTTACTGGGCGAGTAGAACCAAGTGTGAGAAGTCCATATCTTGATGGAGCATAGTGGTCCTGCAATACTTGACTAAATGGTCTAATATATCATGTATAAATCTGCTTACTGTTCGAGCCAAACTACACGCAAGTGCACGTGGTCGTACAGGTAGTAAAGTGGCTTTATTTGAAGCCAAGTATCGATCCCACAGGGACTGAACTACGGTGGTAATTAACCTAAGTGTTAGTGAACGATATCTCTATGAATGTAGACAACCAAACAAATAATG
>JACEIK010016721.1:0-14725 GCA_018107945.1 Datura stramonium
ATTACCATACAAGTTCATCTACCGGCTGTAATCTAGATCTTCCATATTCCCTGTGGGATCGACCCCAACCTCTAAGTTGGGTTCTTTATTGACAACGTCTACTTCATACTTCAATTGGAAGTGTTGTTTGAGCGTTATCAAGTGACTGACCACGACTTGTAGGGTCCTTCTGTTAGGTACACTGCCTTCTTCCTTTACCTTCTCAATCACCACTTCCCGCAACTGGCCTAAAGAGTCGTGGGGTCTGACCACGGCTCATGGTCATGTCCGTGGGGACCCAAATTACCAAATTCAAACTCATCTCCTAAGCCTAACCACGAGTCACATCACGACTCGTGGTCTACTTCAACGGGTCACATCACGACCCATTTTGTGTCCTGATGCTAGTTTTCAAATTTTCTCTGTTCTAACTCCCGAGTTTGTTCTTTGGGCTTTCGAGGTATAACAATATCTCCCCCTTGGGAACATTCATTCTCGAATGTTGGAAAGCATATAAAAAAGCAAAGAAATGCAATCATCATATTCAAATACTGATCATTTAAAGCTGGAAACTGACAGAATGACTATCTCTGATTTAAGCTACATAGCTGAACTGAATTCATGAATCATACATACCTCCATATACATAAATGAAACTTGGGCACATGAACTGAACATGAAAACTAAATATAGTTTTAGGGAAAAAACTGATACCTCAAGTTGAAACTAAGCCGGTAGATAATAAATGTGGGTATCTAGCCATCATATCTACTTCGGCTTCCCACGTAGCTCCCTCAACATGTTGATTCCTCCATAAAACTTTCACTGAAGCTACTTCCTTGTTCCTTAGCCTTCGAACTTGAAGATCCAGTATTTCCACCGGAACCTCCTCATAGCTAAGGTTGTCTTTCACACCAACACTATCCACCAGGATAACTAGAGCTGAATCACCCAAACACTTCTTTAAGAGTGATACATGGAATAAAAGATGCACGGAAGCTAATTCTGAAGGTAACTCCAATTCATATGCCACCTTGCCAACCTGTTTCATAATTCGGTAGGGGCCAACATAATGAGGGATGATTTTTCCTTTCTTTCCAAACTGCATCACTCCCTTCATGGGAGACACCTTTAAAAACACCCAATCATCCACTTCAAACTCAAGTTCTCTCCTTCTCACATCGGCATAGGACTTTTGGTGACTTTGAGATATTTTTAACCTATCCCATATGAGTTAAACCTTTTCCATAGCCTCATGGACTGAATCTGGTCTTATCATTTCAGCTTCACCAACTTCGAACCAATCAATAGTCGATCTATATCTCTGCCCATAGAGAGCCTCAAACGGAGCCATCTGAATACTGGAATGGTAGTTGTTATTGTATACAAACTCGATAAGAGGAAAATGATCATCCTAGCTACCTTTGAAGTCAATTACGAATGCTCTCAACATGTCCTCGAGATTCTGAATTATCCGCTCCGCTTGACCATCCATTTGCGGGTGAAGTGCTGTGTTGAGCTTAACCTGAGTACCAAGTCCTTTTTGAAATAAGCTCCAAAACTGAAAGGTAAATTGGGTACCTCTGTCTGAAATGATGGATAAGGGCACTCCATGCAATCAAACTTTCTCCCGGATACATAGTTTGGCATAATCCTCTGTCGAATCTGTTGTTTTGATTGGTATAAAATGAGCAGCATTGGTCAACCTGTCTACCACAACCCAAATGGAGTCATATTGTCAATGAGTACGAGGTAAACCTGTGATGAAGTCCATATTAATTTCTTCCCATTTCCAAGTAGGAATACTGATATCCTAAAGCACGCCTCCCGGTCTCTGATGCTCAACCTTTATTTGTTGACAGTTTGGACACTTAGCTACAAACTCCGCAATGTCCTTCTTCATGCCATTCCACCAATAGACTTCCCCTAAGTCACAGTACATCTTGGTGGCACCTGGATCGATAGAATACCTAGATACATGAGCCTCAACACATAGGCGACCCTGGTACCGAAGCATACCATCTCCCCTTTGGAGAATACCTCTACCTTCTAATTATGAGCGGCTGCCTTTAACATTACCAAAATCGAGTCCTCATCTTGTCTAGATTTTACATTAGTCACCAAGGATGATTCTGATCCTTTCTGAACAATAACACCGCCATCGGTCGAGTCCACCAACCTAACTCCCAACCTTGCGAGTCGATGCACATCCTTCACCAGATCCTTCCTCCCCTCATCCACATGAGACACACTCTCCGTAGGGAGTCTACTAAGTGCATCTGCTACTACATTATCCTTGCCCGGATTGTAAAACACACTCATATCGTAGTCCCTGAGTAGCTCCAACCACCTCCTTTACCGAAGATTGAGATCTTTCTTGGTAAATACATATTGTAAATTCTTACGGCCTGTAAAAACATCCACGTAGACCCCGTACAAGTAATGTCTCCATATCTTCAAGGCGAATACCATAATGACCAATTCAAGATCATGGGTCGGGTAATTCTTTTCATGAACTTTCAGCTGTCTAGAGGCATATATTATAAACTTTCCGTACTGAATCAATACATGCCCAAGTCGAATCCTTAAAGCATCATAATACACCACGAACCCATCGGTACCCTCGGGTAGGATTAATACCGGTGCTAAAGTAAGTCGAGTCTTCAACTCTTGGAAGCTCTTCTCACAAGCCTTCGACCATTGGAATTTCACCTTCTTTTGGGTTAATTTGGTCAAGGGTGATGCAATAGATGAGAAACCTTCAACAAATCTCTGATAGTAGCTAGCTAAACTGAAAAAGCTTCAGATATCCGAAGGATTCACCGGTCTAGGCCAATTCCTCATCGCTTCTATTTTCTGAGAATCCACCTTTATACCCTCACTTGATACCACGTAGCCCAAAAATGCCACGGAGTTCAACCAAAACTCACATTTGCTGAATTTGGCATATAATTGGCGATCCTTGAGAGTCTGAAGCACTATTCAAAAATGGGCGGCATGCTCCTCCTCGCTCCGAGAGTATATCAAGATGTCGTCAATAAACACAATCACGAACATATCTAGGTATGGCTTGAATACCCTTTTCATCAATTCCATAAAAGCTACAGGAGTATTTTTTTTGTCCAAAAGACATAACTACAAACTCATAATGACCATACCGCGTCCTGAAAGTCATCTTTCGGGATATCGCTCTCCCGAACTCTGAGCTGATGGTACCCAGATCTGAGGTCTATCTTCAAAAATCACTTGGCACCCTGAAGCTGGTCAAATAAATCATCAATCTTGGGTAGAGGATACCTGTTCTTGATGGTGAGTTTGTTCAATTGCCGATAATCAAAGCACATACGAAGAGAACCATCTTTCTTCCGAACAAAGAGAACTGGTGCACCCCATGGGGACTTTCTCGATCTAATGAAACCCTTATCTAACAGGTCCTTCAACTATTCTTTCAACTCCTTTAGCTGGGTTGGAGCCATTCTGTAGGGAGGAATAGATATAGGTTACGTGTCAAGAAGAAGGTCAATGCCAAAATCAATCTCCCGTTCGGGAGGGATTCCCAGCAGATCATCTAGGAAGACTTTTGGATACTCACATACTACTGGAACTGTCTGGATAGTCGGGGTCATGAACGTTGCATCCTTAACCCTAACTAGATGGTATACACAACCCTTAGAAATCATCTTTCTGGCCTTAAGGTAGGAAATGAAACGACTTACAGGCATAGCCGAACTACCCTTCCACTCTATGACTGGCTCACTTGGAAATCTGAACTCTACTGCTCGGGTTCTATAATTAACTGAGGCATAACATGCAAATAGCCAATCCATGCCGAGGATAACATCAAAATTGGTCATGACTAACTCTATAAATCTACTAAGGTGACTTTCTGAAGGACTGTGACCGGGAAACTTCTATACACCCGTCTAGCTACAATTGAATCACCTACCGGGGTAGATACTGAGAAGGGTTCTGACAAGACTTTGGGGCTGACTCCGAAATTACTAGCCACATAAGGTGTCACAAAAGACAAGGTAGCCTCCGGATCTAACAAAGCATAAACATCAATATGGAAAACTCATAAAATACCAGTGACCACATCCGGGGAGGCCTCCTGCTCCTGGCGAGATGCTAAGACATAAAATCTGTTTTGGCGCTGACCCCCACCTGTGCTAGTAGATGCCCCCTGTTGTGCTGAGCATGCGGGTAGAGCTGCTGAACTTGAAGTTGGGCCTAGACCCCCATCATGGCCCTATCTCACCGCTGGGCAACTCTAAGCATATGTTCGAGCTTCCCACACTCGAAACAAGCACCTGAACCTGCCAAGCACTAGCCTGTGTGCCCCCGACCACATCTGCCACAGGCTAGGATGCTAGAATCTGCGGGCCTGCTGCTCTGACCCCTAGAGCCTGATGCTCGCCCTCTCTAGTCATGCCTAGGTCTGGATGGCACACTCAACGCTGAAGATGCTGGGGATAAAGATCTCTGGTGGGTCTGCTATCAGTGCCCACCACCTGACCTCGGCTGAGAGAACTTGTAGCTATCACTCCTGGACCTCTTGGCCTCTCTCTCCCTCGTATGCGCCGCCTCCATCTGCTGGGTGTATAAGACTATCCGAGGAAACTCCATATATTGATGGAGAATAATAGTCCTGCAATCCTTGTCCAAGTAACTTGCCACCCTATGGACAAACCTGCTCACCCGCGCCCTCTGATCAACTACTAGCTCTGCGTGTACTTTGATAAGCGAGTGAAATCAAGGGCATACTCCTGTACCGTCATCCTCCCCTGCTTAAGATTCACGAACTCGGCCGCCTTTAACTCCCTCATCTCACGGAGAAGAACCGATCTAGGAATGCAACATAGAACTCCTCCCAAGTGACAGGTCATGCTCTGGCGGCCCTACTATCTTTCCATTATCGAAACTAGATGTGTGCGACCCCCTTCAACTGGTATGAGGTCAACACTGCACACTCAACTCCATTCACCCCCGTAACTTGGGTAATATTCACAATCTCATCAATGAACTCATGAGGGTCCTCATCTACTTTTGACCCAAGGAGCTTTGGTGGGTTCATTCTTAAGAAATCCCTGACTCGAGCTGCCGCCACATTGCAATTTTGCGGGACATGCGCAACTACCTATTGATTGACCTGATAGGTCAAGGACTACGCTAACATCTAGATAACTGCCCGAAATTTAGCATGGGAAATTGGCTCAAGCGTATGGTGCTCCTAGACTGGTGGGGCCTGCTGGTGCCCATTTCTGTTGCCATCCTTGTGGCCATTTCAATTCCCGTTCCTCATACCATTTACTTTTCGGGGAGCCATGATTCTGCAATCGCGAATAGCACGAGTTAGAAGGATAGGGAGACATTTCATTGCACAACATAGATCATGAAAGAAGGGAACATTTCCTAAACGTATCGTAGCCTCTTCATCATAAGTGTGGTGCGCTTCACACCCATGAAAAAAACTCTACTCAATGTGGATTTCAGACACCCTAGGAGACTTCAAACCTATTGCTCTGATTCCAAATTTATCACGATTCGAACGGAGGTCGGGATCACAACACGGGACAAGGAGCCCCGAGAGACCCCAAGTCGATCCATGGCATGAACATACATTTAACTCGTTCAATAAAACAGAAGCATTAACATGATAATCTTAGCGGAAGTCTGAAATAAACATAACATCAAAAATACACAAATCTGAAGCTGAATACATTCTATTGTCTAAAAAGCCTCTAAGTCTGATGAGCTGATGGGACAAGACCCAACTAAATCTTATGGGGTTTTAACTTTAATTTTGTGGAATCCTAATGATTTACTAATGGGTTGTTATATTTCGATATTTGCATCATTTTCTATGAATTTTGATCAGATTTTACAACTATTTTTGATTATAAAATTATTGAATTCGATTTCTACTACATTAAACCTAATTATGTATGATCTATGATGAATTGAGTTATGATCTTTACTTCAATTGTTGATATTTACAAACCCATCATAATTTATGATTTGAAATATGGATTTATTCGAATACCCATTACGATTTGATGATTTTCAAAGTATATGTATGATCTACAAGTATGCATGAAACCTATGTTTTATGAATTATGTTTTGGCTGACTCACGGGCCTTATGTCATGGCTAGTTCACGTATATACAAGTATGTTTATGATTATCATGATTTAATTAGCCCATGAATTCATGCATATTATAATATGAGCACTATATATGTTGTGGGAGTAGTATTTAACACCGAGTAGATTCGGGGCCTAGGTTCTGCCCCGAATCTCATAACTACGTGCCACCGTAGGATATATAAGTAGGATATGTTGCAACCTCCTTGGGGTTGTCCACAGGGCCCAAATGGCCCTTTTCACGTGCTGATCCCACGCCCTTCATGGTTCTACCACAGCGAGAATGTGAGGACACCCTTCCCGATTAGGGTTACAAGTCGGAGCTCCATGTGTGCTCATATGGGGTATGTCGGTTAAGAATATCTCCCACTATTCCTCATGATTTATGCATGTTTATGATTATGTATATTGGCTCAATTCATGTTAAAAAAAGCTTCTCTCTTATGATTATGATTACGATTGTATTACGAATATTTTGAAAACTTTGAGCCTTATGTTACATTATGATACTTATGTCCTATACTTATGATCCTTTATGAGTTTTATATATTTTAAATGTTTGTTTTTTCTTACCTTGCATACTCGTTATATTCCACATATTGACCATACTTTCTATGTTTGTATTGTTTATGATATAGGACCAGGCTCTCGAGCTCATCTCATCATTGTCCATCTCGAGTTAGCTATCAACCTTGTTGGTGAGTCCTCATGTTCAGGGGACCATATGTCTAGACATTTATGAGGTTTTGTTTTGATTTTATCGGTTAGTTGGGGGTGTTGTCCCATCAACCCACTACGATATGATAGAGGCTTTCAAATTGTATGTAGTACTCAGGTGATGTGTATTTCTAGTACTTTCCATTTATTATGCTATGCTATGCTCGTTTATGTTTCACTTCTATCATATCTTCGGTATTAGCCTTAAGTGATATGAAGTTAGATGTACGCTTATGCCATGAGTCGTGGGGCATCTTAGAGCTCCTTGTTACGTATTCCGATCCGGCTCTATGTTGGTGCGTGATGAGACACACTTTCCATAGAGTCTACTAAATGCGTCAGATACTATGTATTACGGATGGTAAGCCTGCTTATATCTTAATCCTTAAGTAGCTCAACCACCTCCTTCTTTGAAGGTGAGATCCTTTTGGGTAAACACATATTGTAAACTCTTACATGCTCCGTAAACACATCCATATGGACCCGTACAAATAATGTTGCCATATCTTCAAGGAGAATACCACGGCGTCCAATTCAAGATCATGGGTTGGGTAATTCTTTTCATGAACTTTTAGTATGCAGGAGACATATGCTATAACTTTTCTATCTTTGCCTGTACATCCCAAGTATGATCCTTGAAGCATCGCAATACATGCGATCCATCGGTACCCTCGGTTAGAGTTAACACGATGTTGAAATTAAAGTCAGTCTTCAACTCACGAAAACTCCTCTCACAAGCCTCCCAGACCATTGGAATTTCACCTTCTTAAGGTCAATTTGGTCCAAGAGATCTTTGCAATGGATGAAAACCTTCAACATATCTGCGATAGTAGCCCATTCAAGCCAAAAAGCCTCCAAATATAAGAGGATTCCTTTGGTCTAGGCCATTCCTCCTTTGCTTCTATTTTAGAATCACCTTCACCACACCCTCACTTGATACCACATGTTCCAAAAACGCTATGGATTTTAACCAAAACTCACATTTGCTAAATTTGGCATATAATTGGAGATCCATGAGATTTTGAAGCACCACTCTCAAATGAGCGACATGCTCCTCCTCGCTTTGAGAGTACATCAAGATGTCATCAATAAACCAATCACGAACATATTCGGTATGGCTTGAACACCCCTATTCATCAAGTCCATAAAAATTGCGGGAGCATTCGTTAGTCCAAAAGACATAACTACAAACTCCTCAACTGACCATACCGCGTCTTGAAGGATGTCTTCAAGATGTCACTCTGCTGTACTACGAGGCGTGGTACACAGGATGCGAGATCTATCTTGAAAAGCACTTGGCACCCTGAAATAGGTCAAATAAATCATCAATCTGGGTAAAAGGATACCTGTTCTTGATGGTGACCCTTGTTCCAATTGCGATAATCAATACACATACGTGAAGAGAACCATCTTTTTTGCGGATAAACAGAACTGGTGCACCCCATGGGGACTTGCTTAGATCTAATGAAACCCTTAGCTAATGAGTCCTTTGGCGATTTAGCAGCTCCTTTAGCTCGAGCCGGAGCCATTATGTAGGGAGGAATAGATATAGGATGCGTGGCGGGGAAAGGTCAATGCCAAAATCATCTCCCGCTTGGGAGGGATTACCGATAAATCATGCAGGAAGACTTTTGGATACTCACACTATACGGGTTATTTGGATAGTCGGGGTCTCGGACTCGGCATCCTTAACCGACTAGATGGTACACACGTAACTCTTGGATATCATCTTTTATGGCCTTAAGGTAGGAAATGAAGTGACCTACGAGCACAAGTTGAACTACCCTTCCATTCTATGGTAGCTTGCAAATCTGAACTCTACGCGGGTTCTACCGTGTGAAGCATAACATGCAAATAGACAATCCATGCCAAGGAAAATAAAAATATTAATCATGGTTAACTCTACAAAGTGCACGCGAGGTGACTTTATGCAATCTTGTGATCGGGCAACTTCTAAACACTCGCCTAGCTACAAGAATCACCAAAGGGAGTAGACTGAGAATGGTTCCGATAGAATTTTAGGGTGACTCCAAAGCTACAAGCAATATAAGGTGTCAAAAATACAAGGTAGCCCATGGATCTAACAAAACATAAAATCAAGGTGAAACACTCGCAACATTCTAGTAACCACATCAGGTGAAGTCTCCTTCTCTGACGGGTCGCAAGGGCATAGAACTGGGTGCAGTAGTGAGCCGCCGACTGAACTAGTCGAAGCACCTACTGAGGAGGACGTGCTTTGCTAGAGGCGAACTTGCGGGCAGTATGGGCTCTGCCGCCTCTGATGGCCAGAAGGGTAATCCCAGTGCGTGTCCCAGGGTTTCCACACCCGAAACAGCGTGAGCCAACTAGGCACCTCCCTCGGTGATTCTTGCCGCACCTGCACGAGGCTAGGAAGGTGCTCTCTGTCTGCATGCTACCTGGCCCCTCAAATGTTGAAGCCCTACTTCTCAGATCCCCTCGCCAGTCTAGATGGTGCACTAGGCGTGATGGTCTTTGGAGAAAAGACTGTGATGAGGCTAGCGCTGTTGCCCCTCTCGATCTAGGCTGAGAAATCCCATAATTGTACGCCTGGGTTTGTCTCGGCCTCTCTCTACCTCGATACCTTTCCTCCATCTGGCTGGGCATGTAACTATGCGGGGAAAATATATGTCCCGTGCGGCATGGCGATCCTACGATCCTTATTCAGGTAATCCACCACTCCATTCATAAATGCCGGCTCACGAGCCTGGCCACTCCACTGAGTCAGTGTGTGTATTGAATGGATGAGTTGGATCAGGGTGCTGCGCATATTGATAAAGCTGGGTAAACTGCAGGTGCCTTCAGTTCCCTAAATCTCGAGGGAGAACTTCCATCCTAAAGCTGCATCATGTCTTTAACCGATAGAACTGCTCCCCCTTTGCCCTACTATCTTTCCATTATTTAAACCAAATATGTGCAACCACTTTCATCTGATAAGAGGCCAAATCAACGCACTCCCCATTTGTGCCCCATGACTTGGGTGATCTTTAGAATCTCATCGATGAATTTATATGGGTCTTCATCTACTTTCGACCTAAGGAACTGTTTGGAGGTTCATTCTCAAAAAATCTCGCGCAAGCCGCCGCATCTGTTCCCATTGCGAGGAGATGCACCACCGCTTGTTGATGAACCTAAGCGATCAAAGCCCGTGCTAGCATTTGTATGGGCGCCTAAATTAGCATGGGCGTAGGCTGCAGTGCATGCTCCTCATGGGGCTGGTGGGGCCTAATGGTGCCTCACCGTTGCAGTTCTCGTGGTTGTTTCCGGTCCATTCCTCCTACCATTTACTGCGAGGAGCCATGATTCCACAATCGTTAACGAGAATGAATTAGAAGGATAGGAGACATTTAATCGCACGACATAGATTATGAAAGAGAACATTTCTAGCGTCTCACATATCCTCTTTGTCATAAGTGTGGCGCGCTTCACACCCCATGAAAAGACTCCACTTAGCAGCGGCTTTCGGACACCCTAGGACACTTCAAACCTATGGCTCTAATACCAAGTTTGTCATGACTGAACATAGGCCGGATTGCAACACGAAACAAGGAGCCTCGAGAGACTCAAGTTGATCCATGGCGTGAGCTTACAACTAACTCAATCAATAAAAGTAATACTCAATGTAATCATATAGCGGAAGCATAAACTCGTCATAACATAGAAAGCAAAGCGTACTTCATACATATGTTGAATACTACATAGTAGCAAGCCTCCTAACCTCAACGAGATGGGTTGATGGGACAACACCCTAACTAACCCGATAAGTCTAGAAAACTAAACATGCATAGAGAAATCTGATAAACATGGTCTTCGGAGATGAGGACCACAAGTGTAGGATGCTAACTCTGGAAGGCTAGTTAGAGCAGTGAGTTTGAGAGTCGGGCCCTTTATCATGAAATGATACAAATAGAGTATGCGGTCGGTACATGGAATGTGCCGATTATGTAAGATAAGTAAAATGGACATTTAAATATATATAAAAGCTAATAAGAGATCATAAGAGTGGGACACTATGCTCATAACATAAATATCATAACATAACATAAGGCTCTAGATTTTCAAATCATTCGTAATCCATTCATTACCATATCATAAGAGAAACTTTATAAATAATCACTTGAGCCAAAATAACAATAAAATCATATTTTTCCATGAGAACAGCTTGGGAAATTCTTATAACCGACATACTCTACTTGAGCACACATGGAGCCCGGCCAGAGTAATCCTAGTCGGGAGGTGTTGTACCATTCAAAGGTATAACCATGAAGGACGTGATATCACACATGAAAGGCCCCATTAGGGCAAAGGGGCGATCTCAAGGAGGTCCCATCATCTCTGATAACTGACGGTTTGAGATTCGGGAAAAGACTTCAAACCTACTCGGTGTTAAATAATACTCCCAAAACATATATAGTGATCATAGTATAATATGTATGATGGCATGGGCTAGTTAAATCATGATAATCACTTAAGCATGCTCGTAAATACGTGAACTAGCCATAAGGGTAAGGCGTGGAGTCGGCCAATCATAAATAAGTAAATCATGAGGTTCTTGTATACTTGTAAATCATGTATATGCTTATTAAATCATAAATTCATAATGGGCATTTGGATAAATCCATATGCATAACTCATAAATGCGTGGGTTTAAGAACATCATAAAATGAGGTAAAAATTATAACTAGATTCATCATAGAACATGCATAATTAGTCATATTTAATAGAAATTGAAATCAATAAATTTGTAATTGAATAAGTGATAAAATCTAATCATGATTCGCAAATATGATGTAGAACATGAGAAGTAGTAACCCATAGATAGATCATTAGAATATTATAAGATTTAGGATAAAACCCCATAAGATTTTAAAACAAAACTTCATGAATTAGGAGAGATTGAGCATGTGTGTGAGCGAAAACACACACTCATAACCCTACATACCTAATTATAGTGATTCTTACACATCTCACGTTGTCCAAGGAAGAATTGAAGAGAGCTTGAAGAAGGACAAGCTTGATCACCTCTCTAACTTTCTATCTTTGCATGCATGAATGAAAATGGACTAAAATGAACTTAACCCCCTTAAAATTCATCATTCATAACTAAAAATGATGTAGCTTAGGCCTTAAGATCATAGAAATTATGAAAAAGCCCTTACTAAGTTCGCAAAAAATAACTGCCATTTAATTCCTACGGGGACACATTGACTTGTCACCTCATGCCACGGCTTCGTGGCATCATTAAATCAAGTACCTTTGCTTAACAAGTCATTTGGGATCATCACGAGGGACTTCACTATTCGTTTCGTCACATGCCTTTGCCTCAATTCCAAAATAATTTTCATCTAGCTGACCACGACCAATCCCACGAATCATGGTGGCCCGACCACGACTTGTAGGGTCCTTTTACGTTAATTACAGCTGGTTTCTTCCTTTTCCTTCTCAATCACTGCTTCCATGACTTACCTAGTCATTAGGGTTTGAGCCATTTGTGGTTCTAAGTCCGTGTCTTGGTTCGGGCTCCCCGGCTCGGGACGTGACAAACTTGGTATCGAGAGAAAGGTTTAGGTGTGTCCTTGGGTGTACGAAGGCTGCGTTAAGTGAGTCTTTCCATGGGTGTAAGTGCGCCACACTTATGGGAAAGGCTACGAGGCGTTTTAGAAAATTTTATTATTTCAATCTATGTGAGGTGCGATAGTACATCTCTCTACTTCCTTTAACTCGTGTTGTACACGTTTGCAGAGAAAAATGCCTCCATGTTGAGTCATGAAAAATTGCAATGGAGATAGGCATCGGCCGGCCCACCAACTCCCTAGCGGATCCCTTTCTCCAGCAAGTTACTCGTACCAAGTTCAACACCGCTTTATAGATGTTGGCTCAGGCTATCACAACCAGTCCAGCAATGAGCCGATGGCCCATGTCTACCGGAGATAGAATGCGGTGGCGGTGGAAGTGTGAGACTTCCTCGGGATGAGCCCACTGTGAATTTCTAGGGTCAAAGGTGATTGAGGACCCACATGAATTCATAGAAGGTTTATAAGATCACCCAAATTATGGGAGTATTTGAGAGGAAGTCTGAGACTTAGCCTCTATTAGGCGAAGGGGATTCGCTCATATATGGTTCCTCTAGTGGAAGGAGAGCGGGGGAGAAGTGCGTTTCTGTTGGTTGGGATGATTTGTTGATTCTTTCTAGGAAGATTCTTTCCTCGGGAGTTGAGGGAGGCAAAGGCGGAGGTTTGTCCATTATAAGCGAGCAATATGATTTTCTAGGAGTATGCCTTGGAGTTTGCAGGTTTTCCATGTATGCATCGAGATGTTGGTGATCGAGGCTCGCATGGCGGAGTTTGTGAATAGGGTGGCGATTCCTTAGTCAATGAGTGCGGGGTTGCCATGTTGATTAATGACACATATATCTCCCTATTGATCATATATACACAACATATAGAGGCGGAAGATGAAGGAGAAGGAGAGAGGCTAAGAAGAGAGCTATGGGTAGTTCTAGCAGAGAGACCAGTGGTGGACATTGCCTAAGTCTCTGCATGAGTCGTGTTTGACCCTATCATCGGCTATTGTTCAATCCAGGACCTCGGTGACTAGAGGAGACGGGGCGTCGGGTTACAGAGGCCAAGAGGAGCACGCCAGTAGAGCGCCCTTTCCGGTTGCGAGGAAATGTGGCAAGAACCACCTAGGGAGAGTGCTTGGTTGGTCAGTGTTTGCTTCGGTATGGGAAGCCGGGAACATACGCGGGATTGTCCTTTGGCTAGGCAAGGTGACGGTAGAGGCTGTGTCCTAGACGCCCTTCGGTAACTCTAGCAACTCATCCATCTCGGCGGAAGCGCCTCTTCCCGGTCATTAGGTGGATAGCGCTAGAATAAGTTCTATGCACTATCATCTAGGCAGGAGCAGGAGGTCTCTCTTAATATGGTCACTAGTATATTATGAGTATTTCATCTTGATGTTTATGCATCGTTATATCCGGGGCTACATTTCTTCATTGACTCCCTTATGTTCTTTGTTAATTTTGGTGTCAGTTCCAAAATCCTGTCAAAACCCTTCTCGAGTCTCTACTCAAGTCGGTGAGTCGGTTTAGCTCGGTGGGTATACGAAATTGCTTGTTATCCGATCCTTTAGAAGATCACCTCGGCTAGCCTAGTGGAGTTAGATATGGCCGACTTCGGTGTTAGCTTTGGTATGAATTGATTACATGCTTGTTATGGTTCGATCAATTGTAGAACCCATACGATAGTGTTCTTGTTTTGGTGAACTAGTCTAGAGTGGAAGGAGTAGCCAGTATGTACGCCAGGTTTGCTTTGTTTCCTATCTATGTCTGTAGGTTGCTTTGTTTCCTATCTCAAGTCCAAGAAGATGATCTCCTAGAGTTGTGTGTACCATCTAGTTGGGGCCAAGGATTCTACATTCGAGACCCCGAATCTTCAATCAGTTTCTATTGTGTGTGAGTATCCGAAGGTATTCCCAGATGATCTACTAGGAGTCCCTCCTGAGTGGGAGATCAATTTGGTATTGACCTTTTCTATGATATGCCTCCCATATCCATTCCTCCTTACATAATTGTTCCAGCTGAGCTAAAGGAGTTGAAAGAGCAGTTGAAGGATCTCCTTGATAAGGGTTTCACCAGGTGTAGTAAGTCCCCATGGGTGCTCAAGTTCTCTTTGTTCTAAAGAAGGATGGATCCATTAGGATGTGCATTGATTATCGACAGTTGAACAAGGTCACAATCAAGAATAAATATCCCTTCCCCTAGATTGATGACTGATCAGGGGCATATTTATATGCCAAATTGATACTCAAATGCATAGCTTTTGCCTTGTTTATCCAACAATGTGTGTACATTCTCATGTAAATTGTAT
>JACEIK010016723.1:0-14710 GCA_018107945.1 Datura stramonium
CATGCGAATAGGCGATCTATGTGTCGGGAATTTCACGGGGTGTAACACCACTAAAGTGTTGTCCTATCATCCATCGTAAGGAATATAGAGAAAAGAAATTTCTAGTTTGGAAATAATGACTAGCACCAATGAGTCAAGGTCACAGCCAACAACACATTGCGAGGCCTGTTGGATCTGGACAGTAAGATTTTGAAATGGTTACCCAGGGGCATTATTGTAAAATCCTAAGCTCCTAAATCCTAAATTACATTATATTGGGGTACATTTATGTCACGACTCGAACATAGGTTCGGACCGAGACACAAAATCTAGAATCACGAATGGCTCCAAGTCGACTAATGGCATGAACATATAAGCTAAAGAGCATAAGTTAAATGGAAACTGATAAACTAAACATAAATAAGTGGAATTCTGCATATATATCATCCATACAGAGTCAATGCTGACAAGCTGAAATTCTACATATTGTCTGAAAAAGCCTCTAACATAATTGAAGAGTTGATGGGAAAACATCCCCAACTAGCTCACTGAAAGTCTAAAACTGAAAGGAACAAAATTCAACAATCTGAAGGTCCTCAAAGGATGAGCACTCACCAACAAGAGAACTGGACTAAGCTCTTGAGATTGGCTAACGACGGGACTTAGTCTAAACCTGTATCATAAAATGATACACCATAGAGTATGCGGTCAGTACTTGGAACGTAATGATTATGTAAGGTATGTAAGCATAACTGAAATCATGCACATAACATAAATAATAAGATCACGAGAGTAGGACTACATGCTGATATCTGAAAACGTGTATAGTCCTAAACTGAATTTCATATCTGAATAGAATGTCCTAAAGCTGAAAATAGAATCTTATGGCTTGCCATAACTAAAATCATAAGTCAAAGCTTATAAACTGATTATTGGGTCAAACCTGCTGAAAACATAATATCATATGTCATAAACATGCATAACTGAAATCATGAGGAATAATAGGAGACTCATCATAACCAACAACAACAATGTATGAGCGCATGATGATCCTAAGTCTTGCCCACATGGAGGAGGGCCATCCTGAGACTTGCCAGGGCAAATGATAAGTAAGGTGTGATATAACAGTGTGCCCTTGGGGAGGGGGAAACACTCTCTTGAGAGGCCCCAACATATACCTATGTTGGCGTGTAATTTTTGAGACCGGGGAACCTTGGAACTCCTAGCCTACTCGGTACAAGACACTACTCCCAAAATATGTATAGTACTCATATGATCATATTCTAAAACATAGCTTGAATCTATACATTTGAGGATTCTTGACTCCACAACATATATCTATCATTTGATCTTGTTAGCCTTGGCTAGATCATAACACATGCTTGCCTTGTGTGGGCTTGCCCAAATATAAAGTTCATGCATACTTGAAATAGCCTTCATTGATCAAAATCACAGATTCATAAATGGGACATTTATAAACATTCATACATACTAGATATCTCCTCATACTTGAAATCATAAATCATAAACTTGACTTTTCATGAACTTGCATTATTGGGTATAATTTTTTTAAAATTTGAAATCATGAATTTATTATCAAACTAGATATAAATATGCCCATGAATCTTAAAACATACTTTGAAATATGAAGGGAAGTGACCTATAAATAAATCTTAGAGAATTTAATTAAATTAGGATAAAATTCCATAGGATCATGGACTTGATCTAGAACTTGAATTCATAGAATTGAGGAGAATTTTGAGCATGAGAGTGCAAGTAAACCTCATTCATGGCCTCACATACTTGGGTAAACTGAATCTACACTTTTCTTTGAGAGTCCAAGAGGTGAGAAGGAATTGAAGAATTCTAGGCTTGATCTTCAATGGAGAAGTCTTAGTCTTGCATGCATGGGAGGAGAATGGTTTAGAATAGGTTTTACCCCATTAATACACCTCTTTTAGAGCTTAAAACTACGTAATTTAGGGCTTAGGAGCTTTAGAATTACGAAAATGCCCTTACTAATTCGCTTGTAAAAGTGACACTGCTTGTCACCACGAGGGACATGACAAGTCGCTAAGTCCTATAACAACTCATTGTCTCCCCTCGTCACCACCACTATAAAATTTTCCATTCATTGAATTTTCTCCCCTCATGACCACTTGACGAGTCATTAGATGCACGACAACTCGTCCCTCCATCCATTGCTAGCACTGCCAAATCATCCTTCATCCACCTGACGGGTCATATCACAATTCATTGGGAGTTACGATGACTCATCATCCCATCCATTGCCACTGCCTATGAACGAAACCTCCTTAAAAATGAGCACCACTTGATGGGCTACTTAACGACAAGTTAGGACACACCACGTGTCACTGGGAGACTCATTCAGTGACCTGGTGCAGATTTTCCTTCTTTCTCTATTTCAACCCTTGGATTTGATCTTAAGGACGTTTGGGGTATTACAATATCTCCCCCTTGGGAATATTCGTCCTCGAATGTAGTTCAAACATACTGAAAGACTATGGAAAGAATTGAAATCCCACAACTGAACAGCTAAAGCTAAAAACTGACGGAGTGACTAACTCTAGAGTGATACACATGACTAAACTGAATCCATAAATCATACATACATGCTAGAACAGGAAAGGAACGAAGAGACGTGAACTTGACACGAAACTGAATAGAGTAGTAGAGAGGAAACTGATACCTCATGTTGCAGTAGCACTGGAAGTGAATAAATGCAGTATCTAGCCATCATATCTGCTTCGGCTTCCTACGTAGCTCCCTCAACAAGATGATTCCTCTATAATACTTTCACTGAAGCTACTTCTTTGTTCCTCAACTTCTGAACCTGATGATCAAGGATCTCAATGGGTACCTCCTTATAGGTAAGTCTATCCTTCATGCCTATGCCCTCCACCGGAACCACCAAAGTCGGGTCACCATTACACTTCTTCAATAGCGATACATGGAAAACTGGATGCACTAACGCTAACTTCGCTGCTAGCTCTAACTCATAGGCCACCTTGTCAATACATCTCAAAATATTGTATGGGCCTACATATAAGGGACTAAGCTTCCCTTTCTTTCTGAACTACATCACTCCCTTCATGGGAGACACCTTCAAGAACACCCAATCATCAACTTCAAACTCAAGTTCTCTCCGCCTAACATCGACATATGATTTTTGACGACTCTGAGATGCTTTCAACCTTTCCCTTATAAGCTGAACTTTATCCATAGCCTCATGAACCGAATCTGGCCCTATCAACGTAGTTTCACCTACTTCAAATCAACCAATAGGATATCTATGCTTCGGCCCATAAAGATCCTCAAATGGAGCAATCCGAATGCTAGAGTGGTAATTGTTGTTATATGAAAACTCAACGAGAGGTAAATGATCATCCCAACTACCTTTGAAGTCAGTCACACACACTCTCCACATATCCTCGAGAGTCTAAATTGTCCGCTCAGCCTGACCATCTATCTTTGGGTGAAGAGATGTGCTGAGCTTGACATGAGTACCAAGTCCCTTCTGAAAAAATCTCCAAAACTGTTTGGTAAATTATGTACTCTAAAATGATGGACTAGGGAAATCCATGCAACTAACTAACTCTCGAATATATAATCTAGAATAGTCCTCAACTGAATCGGTAGTTTTGACTAGTAGGAAATGAGCTGCCTTGGTCAACCTGTCTACCACTATCCATATATAATCATACTGTCGGTGAGTGCGAGGCAACCCTGTGATGAGTCCATATTGATCTATTCCCACTTCGAAATGGGGATAATGATATCTTTTAGCATACCTTCCGGTCATTGATGCTCAACTTTTACTTATTGATAATTCAGACACTTAGCCATAGACCCTGCTTTGTCCCTCTTCATTCCATTCCACCAATAGACTTTCCGTAGGTGCCGACACATCTTGGTGGTACCTGGATGTATAGATTATCGCGAACCATGAGCCTCATGCAACATCCGTTTCAAATCATTGACATTCGGAATGCATAAACTACCTAGAGATCAAAGAACACCATCTCCCCCTTGGGAGAAGACCTCCACCTTCTGATTTTGAGCCATTTCTTTCAACTTCACCAAAATGGGATCCTCATATTGCCTAGCCTTGACCTCAATCACCAAAGAAGATTTTGAACCATTTTGCTCAATCACACCACCATCTGTCGAGTCCATAAGGAAACCCCAAATTGTGCAAGACGATGCACATCCTTCACCAACTCTTTCCTTCCATATTCCATATGAGAAACACTCTCCATGGATAGTTTGCTAAGGGCATCCGCCACTACATTGGCCTTGCCTAGATGATAAAGGACACTCATATCATAGTCCTTGATCAACTCTAACCATCTTCTTTGTCACAGATTCAAATCCTTCCGGGGGAACACATACTGTGGGCTCTTGTGGTCTGTAAACACACCCACATGGACCCCATACAAATAGTGTCTTGAAATCTTCAATGCGAACACCACCGCTGCCAATTCTAGGTCATACGTCGCGTAATCTTCTCATGAATCTTAAGCTGTCTGGAGGCATAAAAAATAACCTTATCATGCTGTATCAACACACAACCAAGCCCAACCCTAGAAGCATCACATTACACAACAAGTCCATCCGTACCCTTAGGTAGGGTCAATATTGGGGATGAAGTGAGTCGAGTCTTTAACTCTTGAAAACTCTTCTCGCAGACATATGATCTGTGAAATTTGACTTTCTTCTTAGTCAACTTAGTCAACGAGGTTGAAATGGATGAAAATCCTTCGACACACCTCCTCTAATAGCCAGCTAAAACCAAGAAACTCCCGATATCCAAAAAATTAACCAGTCTAGGACAATGCTTTACAACTTCTATATTTTGAGAGTCTACCTTCACACCCTCATATGACACCACAGGGCAAAAAAACGCTACCGAATCCAAAATAATTCACTCCTGCTGAATTTAGCAAACAACTGGCGATCCTTAAGAGTCTGTAGCACAATCCTTAAATGAGCGGCATGCTCCTCCTCCCTCTGAGAGTATATGACAATGTTGTCTATAAAGACAATCACCAACATGTCCAAATATGGAATGAATACCCTATTCATTAGATCCATGAAAGCTGCATGAGAATTCATTAGTTCATACGACATAACTACAAACTTATAGTGACCATACCGAGTCTGGAAGGCTATCTTCGGGATGTCACTCTCCCTAACGCTGAGCTGGTGATGGACGGATCTAAGGTTTATATTTGAGAAGCACTTAGCACCCTAAAGTTGGTCAAATAAGTCATCAATTCTTGGGAGGGGAATTTGTTCTTGATTATAACCTTGTTCAACTACTGGTAGTCAATGCATATACAAAGAGACCCATCCTACTTTTGAACAAAGGGAATTGGTGCACCCTATGGGGATTTGCTAGGTCTGATGAAACCCTTATCAAAGAGATCCTTCAACTATTCTTTCAACTTCTTCAGCTCAACTGGAGTCATTCTGTAAGAAAGAATGGATATTGGTTGTGTTTTGGGGAGAAGGTCAATACCAAAGTCAATCTCCCGCTCGAAAGGGACTCCCGGTAGATAA
The DNA here is from genome assembly GCA_018107945.1 of Datura stramonium. NCBI lineage: Eukaryota > Viridiplantae > Streptophyta > Magnoliopsida > Solanales > Solanaceae > Datura > Datura stramonium. The sequence goes on from JACEIK010016723.1 coordinate 5,563, forward strand.
TATGGGAAAACCTCTGGATATTCACATACAATAGGGACATACTAAAGAGTCAAGGTCTCAGATGTAGCATCCTTAACAAAACTATATGGTACACACAACCCTTGGAAATCATCTTTCTAGCCTTAAGGTAGGAAATAAAGTGACCTACAGGCACAACTAAACTACTCTTCCATTCTAGAACTGGCTCACTCGGAAACCGAAATTCTACTGTGCGGGATCTACAATTAACTGAGGCATAACATGTATGCAACCAATCCACACCAAAGATAACATAAATAAGTCATGTATAACTCTACTAATCGGTTAAGGTGATTTTCTAAAGAACTGAGATAGGGAGATTTATGTATACCCATCGAGCTACAAATGATTCATCGACTGAAGTAGAGACTGAGAAGAGTTCTAATAGGATTTTAGGACTGACTCTAAAGTTAATAGCAACATAAGGCATCAAAAACAATAAAGTATCCCCTGGATCTAACGATGCATATACATCAAGATGAAATACGTGTAACATACCAGTGATCACATCTAGAGAGACTTCCTGCTCTTGACGAGATGAAAGGGCATAAAATCTATTCTGACGCTGACCACCACCTGCACTAGTGGATGCACCCTGCTGAGCTGAACGTTCTGGTGGAGCTGCTGAACTAGTGGCTGCATCAAGGCCTCTACTATGGCCATGTTTGGTTGAAGGGCAGCCTTTGAGCAGATATCCGGTCTTACCACACCCAAAATATACACCTAACCCCGCTAGGCACTCCCTGGGTTCTTCCTACAATACTTGCTGCAAATTGGCATGCTGAGCTCCCCTGACCTACTCTGCTGTCCTCTAGAGACTAATGCCTTTCCCCTCTGATCACGCCTAGATCTGGATGGCATACTGACTGATGACGGTGATGGGGATGATGATCTCTGGTGGGACTGTTAATGAGGTCTATCACTTGACCTCTGCTAGAAAAACCCAAAGCTTCCTGTCCTGGCTGTCTTAGCCTTTCTCTCCCTTTCCTTTATCTGATCCGCCTCTATGTGCTGAGCATATATAACCAATTGAGAGAAGTCTAGATCACTTTTCAGCATTGTTGTCCTACACTCCTTGACTAGTGAATCTCACACTCCATACACAAATCTTTTTGTATGTGCTCTCTAATCCACCACCATCTCTGACGCATACTTGGACAATCGGTTAAACTCCAAAGCATACTCTTTCACAGTTATATTGTTCTGCCTCAAGTAGACGAACTCTGCTTCCTTTGCCTCCCACAACTACCTAGGGAAGAATCTACATAAGAAGGAAGTCATGAACTCATCCCAGATCACAAAACTATGCCCACTTTTTTACCGTCCCTCCACTAACGGTACCAAATATAAGAAACCCTCTTCAGTTGGTAGGAGGCTAAGTTTGTACTCTCTTCTCCCGTCACCCCCATAATATGGGTGATCTTTCGTACCTCCTCAAAAATCTCATGCAGGTCCTCATCCACTCTTGACCCAAGGAACTCAGGTGGATTCATCCTTAGAAAGTCCCAAACACAAGCCGCCGCTGCGTTCCTATTCTGAGGAACATGGGCCACCGCCTACTGGTTGACCTAAGTAGTCAAAGCCTGGGACAACATCTAAAAATCTTCTCTAAAGTCGGCATAAGAGACCAGCGCAGGCAAATGACCTGCTGCTGCTGGCGGGGCTGGTTGGTGCCCATCTCCATTTCCATCTTCATGGCCATTTCCGTTTCCATTCCTTCTACCATTTACTCAGTGTGGAGGCATGATTCTCCAAACGCATATACCATGAGTTAGAATGATAGAGAAGTACTTCAACGCACGACACAGATCATGAAAGAAGGGATATTTCCTAAAACATTTTATAGCCTCTCCCCCATAAATGTGGTGCGCTTTACACCCATGGAAAAGACTCCACTCAATGCGTCTTTCAGATACCCTAAGATAGTCTAAACCTTTGCTCTGATACCAAGTTTTTCACGAACCGAACATAGGTCCGGACCGATGCACGGAACCTAAAACCACGAATTGCTCTAAGTTGACCATGGCATTAACACAGCGGCTAAAGAGCATACATTAAGCGAGAACTGATAAACTAAACATGAATAAGCAGAAGTATGCACAAATATATCATCCATACAGAGTCAATGCTGATAATTCTTGTACCCCTCACTTTTAGTGATGTTCCTCTCTCAAATTCGTCAATGTAAAGACATGGAACACAATAAGTAAGACACACTCACGCTCACAAATGATTTGATGCATATATGTAACATACCCCATAGGTTTTCCCCTCATGTACGTTAAGATTACCTAATTGCTTCAAGAGATTAAGATCACAAGGAGTTTTCTTGGCTATAATGTCGGATAAGGGTATAGTGACTATCACCCTAAGCACTTTTAAGATATATTTCACTTTTCTTCCACCACCTCTTTCCTTGTTTGTTTACTTTTCATTTACTCACGCTTGTCTTTTCTTTTCATGACCTATATTTCACTACTTGACTGCTAGTTTCCTACTCATAGAATAACTAAGGATTTTGCAACTAAAGCTCTCTTTTATTCCCTAGCAGCAAGTAGACAACACAATTTTATGGGCACCCCTTTTTCTCACTTTTCTTTTCTGATCAAAAATTTTTCTTTTTCCCTTACAATATACATTGGAGGACCTTAACTTTCAAGTCTCAAAGTGACTAAGACTACTTTGGATAAAAAATCTGATGTTTCACAAAAAAATGGATTAAGCTATTTTCATGGCTAAGAAAGAATAAGGCTTTAGGCTCAAAATGGGTTAACTAGAAAGAATGATTAGGAGGGTAAGGACAAAAATATGGCTTCTATAAAGAAATTCCTTGATCATCTCTCAATTTCCTACCAATTAGTTATCCTACATACACTAAGGCAAGTTATAGATGCTACAATATATACACAAAAAGAAATTCAGCTCACCTCTCATGGAAACAAGAATTTAATCAGCTTCTACAACTACACCATCACACAATCATATTGAATGACAAATTTATTCATAATTGAGCCATAATAATATGTTGAGTAAAATTAAAGAGATATGTGTGTCTCTCATGGAACCTCACTCATGCAATCAAGATGACCGCTCTATTTACTCCAGCATAGCAACTAAGCAGAATAACAAGCATCCAAGCAGATGACCTACAACTCAATCCTTAAAAATAAATAAAAATGTGACGAATCTTCCCTTAAGACGGTCATCATCCATCTATTAGAAGGAAACATCATTACTCTACGACGACACGAAACCAAATCAAAACAAAAAAAGTTGACTCCAAAGTAAAGCAACCAAAAATAACATAGGTCAAGATGAACAAGTCAAAAAATCCCAGGAATCCAAGTCAACCTCACCATACTATCTATTATTACCCATGACCTGTGAATCATCAAGCTACTATTACGAGGAATGACATAATAATGCTATGACCTACTGTAAATATAGCAATCAAAGAACAACAGGAATTTATTCCTCCACCCTACAATTAAAAGATGCATAGTCCGTAGTGCACACATAATCATATCATAAACTAGAAAAAAAGAGCGTCCTGGTTGCTAAGCATCATCCTCGGGATTGTATTCCTCATCCTCGTCAGCATCATCATCATCGCCATTAACCTGCATGGCGCCCATAACACCATCCTCCTCCTCATCCATATCTAGGTCATCAATACCGTCAATAAGGACTATGGACTCATCATCATCAAGCAGCTCCTAAAAGGCTGGGCCCACTCGACACATCACACTCTTCGTGAGCGAGTACCGAGCCTTTAATTGCCATCTCCTCTATAGTGGAGGATTGCTGTCCTAGCCTCAACTGTAGATCAAGCATCCCAAATATATGACCCTTCCAGCTCTTATCACAATCCTGACGATCAGTTATAGTAAGAAGAGGGCCTGTGGAAGGGACAGTCTCCTTCACCTTTGGACGTACGTCCACCATCTTTCCAGCCAGGTGCCCTACTAGAGGTAAAACAAGGTTTGAATCCTCTTCCTCAATACCTACCTCCCGCAAGAACATGGTCAAGAAATTTCCGTGACAATATTTCTATCTACAATTGTCTCATGATCTTCTCATATTGTCATGAAGCACAACACCAAAATTTATCGGTATCCCCTTCATCAACATGTACACCAAGATAATCTGCTCTTGAGTCACCTCTGTCATATGTGTAATACCCCAAAAACCCTAAGATCAGACTAGGGAGTTGAAATGGAGAAAATGTGATTTTCTGCACATGGTCACAGACGAGTCATCTAGTGACCCGTCAGGAAAATCACGAGTTGTTAAGTGACTTATGGGAAAAGGTTTAACTTGGATTAAACTTTTGGATTTGAGGTGACCAAAGGTGTGATTACGAGTCGTGGTCAACACCATGAGTCATCAGATGTCCTGTGGTCAAGAGTTGACTGAAGACTTGATGAATGAGGCAGTGAAGGTAACAACTGGTCACCACGAGCCATTGGGTACACCGCGAGTCGTGGTGTCCCTCGTGGTAACCCCCAAAGGAAGAATTGGCAGTGTTCATGATGAGAGGTGACCAAGGCTCATGGTCAGGGGCATGACTCATCCAGTCCCTCGTTGGGACTGGCAGTCTGTTTTACCTTGTGAGTTTATTAAGGGTTTTTTCGTAATTTCTATATTCCTAAGGTCTAAACTATGTCGTTTTAAGCTCAAAATAGAGTTTTTTAAGAAGTGTTAAGTCATTCTAAGCCTTTCTTCAAGTAGGATGAGATGTTTATAAAGAAAGTATGATTTCAAAATACCCATGTCTATGTTCATGTTTTCAAAGTGAATCTAGTTGATTTCAAGCATGTTAAGTATTGGGCAAGCCCATATGATCAAGTATGTTTTATGATTTCATGAATTATCTTACAACATGGTTTTGGAGTCTAGACTCCCACTATTTTCAGTTTGTGGTATGGTTTGAGCCAAGGCTCCTCATGTTATTATTCAGATTTATGTATGCATGTTATGAGTCATATTCATCACTAGATGATGGTCAGCTTTATTGAAAAATAATGTAAAGCATAAGCATGTTCTTGGGAGTAGTGTCTAGTACCGAGTAGGTTAAGGGTCATTCAACCCTATGACTCATAACTACACGCCAACGTAGGTATGATCAGATTATTTGGGACCTCCTTTGGAGCTTCCCCTTCCCCCAAGGGGCCTTAAGCTTGATATCGATATCATGGTAGTGTCCTTAGCCCCGACAAATCTTTGGATGGTTCTGCCCACTTGAGTGTGATAGTCGAGACCACGTAAGCTCTATCATGGTAATGTCAGTTATATGACGATTCTCCCATTGTTCCTCATGATTTCAATTATGCATATACATCAGTCATGATATTATGTTTCAACAAGTTTGACCCAATGTTTAGTTTTACTTATGGTTATCAATTTTCAGCTTTGGGTCATTCAATTCAATTATGATGTTCAGTTATGTTTAGATCATGATTTTAGAAAATAGCATGCGGTCCCTACTCTCATAATCTTATCTTGATTATATTTTATACTATGCATATTTAATGATTTTACTTACTTAGCAGTTATGCTTACCTTGCATACTCGGTATATTGTATATACTGACAACATAGTCTATGCTGTATTGTTTCATGATACAGGCCCCGCTATCTAGACTCAGTCCCGTCATTAGTCAGACTTCCAGAGTTAACACTTCTTAGTATTAGTTGGTGAGTCCTCATCTTGCGTGGGCCTTTCTTATTAGTTGTATTTCATCTTTTAAGTTTTTAGACTATAGTAAGTTAGTTGGGCTCTTGTCCCATCAACTCATCAGTATTAGAGGCTTTTTAGGACATGGTATGTATTCAGCTTTAGACTTATATTATGTAATCAGATGTTATGTTATGTTTAGACTTCCTCTATGTTATTCATGTTGATTTTCTGTTTTAATGAATGAGTCAGATGTTATGTTCATGCCATGGGATGGACTTAGAGCCTTTAGGGGTTCTTTGTCCAGTGTCTTGATTCGATTCTAAGTTCAGGTCGTGAAAAACTTAGTATCAGAGCATTAGGTTTTGAAGTGTCCTAGGGTGTCTGAAAGATGCCTTAAGTAGAGTCTTTTTTGTGGGTGTGAAGCGCGCCACACTTATGACGAAAGAGGCTACGAGACGTTTAGGAAATATTCTCTTCTTTCATGATTTAAGTAGTTCGATGAAATGTCCCTCTATACTTCTAACTTATGCTATATGCATTTGCCGAATCATGCCTCATTGCAGAGTTAATGGAAGGAGAAATGGAAATGAGAATGGCCATGAGAATGGCAATAGAGATGGGCACCAGTAGGCCCCACCAGCCCATGCGGAGCATGTACCCGAGAAGTTTCCCACACAGAGTTCAGGGTTGCCATTCAAATGTTACCCTAGGCCTTGACCGCCTAGGTCAATCAGCGGCGGTAGCGCTTGTCCCTTAGAACGGGAATGCAAAGGCGGCAAGAGTTAGGGATTTTCTTAGAATGAACCCTCCAGAGTTTCTTGGATCAAAGGTGGATGAGGATCCACATGTGTTCATTGATGAGGTTCTGAAGATCACCCAGATCATGGGGGTGATTAGGGAGGAGTGCGCCGATTTAGCCTCATACTAGTTGAAGGGGGTTGCGCACATTGGGTTCAAGCAATGCAAGGAGAGTAGGGCAGTTGGAGCAGGCCCTATCAGTTGGAATGAGTTCCATGCCACTTTTCTGGATCGATTATTCCTTCGAGAGATGAGGGAGATCAAAGTGGTTGAGTTTGTGAATCTAAAGCAAGGAAAGATTATAGTTCAGGAGTATGTCTTGGAGTTCACTCTTCTATCCAAGTATGCACTTGAGATGGTGGCGGATCAGAGAGCTCGAGTGAGCAGGTTTTTACATCGGATAGCGAATTATTTGGTCAGGGATTGTCAAACCACGATGCTGCTTCAGGACATTGATTTTTCTCGGATAATCCTGTACGCCCAGTAGATGGAGGCAGTGCAGATGAGTGAGTGGGAGAGAGAGGATAAGAGGGCCAGGACTGAAAGTTTTGGATTCTCCTAACAGAGGCCTAGTGGGCACCATCAAAAGTATTATCAGAGATCTTCAGCCCCAGTGCCTTCGGCTATGAGTGTGCCATCCAGATCCAAGCGTGATCAGAGGGGACGAGCATCAGGATCGAAGGGTCAAAGTAGCAGACCCTTAGAGACGAGCACTCCTAGGTGTAGCAGATGTGGCCGGAGACACATGGGCCAGTGCTTAGAAGGCTTATGTGCTTGTTTCAGGGAACATATGCTTAGAGATTACTAACAGCCAGACAGGTTCATGATAGGGGCCGAGGCCTAGCTTCCAGTTCAGCAGCTCCACCCTTCGCATGCCATGCTCATTAGGGGGCATCTACTAGTGCAGGTGGCGAACAATGCTAAAACAGATTCTATGCCCTAGCATCCCATTAGGAGAAGGAGGTCTCCCAGATGTAATCACTGCTATGTTACGAGTATTCCACCTTGATGTTTATGCATTTTTAGATCCAGGGGATACTTTATCTTTTGTGAAGCCCTATGTTTCTAGTTGTTTCGAAGTCAGTCTTGAAATCCTATCAGAACTGTTCTCAGTCTCTACTCCAGTCGGTAATTCAGTTATAGCTTGACGGGTATATAGAAATTTCCCTATCACAATCCTTTAGAAAGTCACCTTAACAAATTTATTAGAGTTAGCCATGACCGATTTTGATGTTATCTTCGGCATGTATTAGTTATTTGCATGTTATGCCTCAGTCAATTGTAGAACCCCTGCTGTAGAGTTTAGATTTTCGGGTGAGCCAGTCCTAGAGTGGAAGGCTAGTTCTGTTGTGCCTGTAGGTCATTTCATTTCCTACCTTAAGGCCAGAAAGAGGATTTCTAAGGGTTGCACGTACCATCTTGTTAGGGTTAAGGATGCTATGTCCGAGACCCCGACTATCCAGTCAGTTCTAGTAGTGTGTGAATATCTAGAAGTATTTGATTTACTGGGAATCTCTCCCGAGCGGGAGATTGATTTTGGTATTGACCTTATTCCCAATACACAACCTATATCTATTCCTCCTTAAAGAATGAATCCAGTTGAGCTAAAGGAGTTGAAGGAGCAGCTGAAGGACCTTTTAGACAAGGATTCATCAGACCTAGAAAATCCCCATGGGATGCACCAGTTCTCTTTGTCTGCAATAAAAATGGTTCTCTTCGTATGTGCATTGATTATCGATAATTGAAAAAAGTTACCATCAAGAATAGGTATTTGCTTCTCAGGATTGATGATTTATTTGACCAACTTTAGGGTGCTATGTTCTTTTCAAAGATAGACCTCAGATTCGGATACCGTCAGCTCAGGGTTGGGGAGAGTGATATTCCAAAGACAGCCTTCAAGACTCGATATGGTCATTATGAGTTTGTAGTTATGTATTTTGGACTAACAAATGCTCATGCAAATTCTATGAATTTGATGAGCAGGGTGTTCACGCCATACTTGGACATGTTCGTGATTGTGCTCATAGATGACATCCTCATGTACTGTTGGAGTGAGGAGGAGCACCACTCATTTGAGGGTGGTGTTATAGACCTTCAAGGATCACTAGTTGTGTGCTAAATTCAGAAAATGTGAGTTTTGGTTGAACTCAGTGGCGTTTTTGGATCACGTGGTGTCAAGTGAGGGAATACAGGTAGACTCTCAAAAGATAGAAGCGGTAAAGAATTGGCCTAGACCGGTGAATCCTTCGAATATCAGGAATTTCTTGGGTTTAGCTAGTTATTATTGGAGATTTGTTGAGGGGTTTTCATCTATTTCAGCATCATTGACCAAATTGACCCAGAAGAAAGTGAAGTTTCAATGGTTGGAGGCTTGTGAGAAGAGCTTCTAAGAGTTGAAGACTCGACTCACCTCAGCACCAGTGTTAACCCTACCCGAGGGTACCGATGGGTTTGTGGTATATTGTGATGCTTTGAGGATCAGCCTTGGTTGTGTATTGATATATCATGGTAAGGTTATTAGCATATGCTTCTAAGAAGCTGATGGTTCATGAAAAGAATTATCCGACTTATGATCTTGAATTGGCAGTAGTAGTATTTTCCTTGATGATTTGGAGACACTATTTGTACGGGGTCCATGTAGATGTGTTTACGG
>JACEIK010016724.1:0-14706 GCA_018107945.1 Datura stramonium
GTATTTCTCGCCCTTTTAAAATATTAATTTGATGCTATGAGGACATAGCATGATTTAAGTGTGGGGTGAGGGAAATTTCAAGGGAAATTTCAAAATTTTTATGCTTAACAAATTGTTGGTGAATATAATGCTTGTGTGAAAAAAATTGGAGAAATTTGAAAGAAAAAGTTTTGTGAGTCAAGCATGAATTCATCACCCGTTGGTTTTTCTTTTCGGTTCTTTTCCGACGGAGGGTCTTTGAACCGAAGAATAAAAATTTTTTTTAGTTCCATTTGTTTGTATATAATGTTTGTAGTCATAGTAGAGACTTTTTCCGACGATGGATGGATGACGACCGTCTTGAGGAAAATTAGTCGACAGATGTCGGGTTTTGAACCGACGACCGTCTTGGAGGAAAATTAGTCGGACAGATGTCGGGTTTTGAACCATAGCTAATTGATGATTGATATTCTTGTTATGTGCTATACATGATTGTGAGATGAAAGTATGTTCAGTGTGGAAGCATGCAAATGTATAACTTTGTTTGAGAATCTTAGGCTCTTGAATTTGACTCAATATGATTGAAGCTTAATGGTTAGATTCATGTGATTAGCTGAGCAAGAGTCGGCTGAATGTGTCTTAATTTGAGCATGTGCCATGAGGTAAGGTTTTGAGTATTCTGTGCTATTGTGTAATGTCTAGAACTTGCCCGGTGTGTTTATAAAACAAAATGAAGGATGTAAATTGTAGAGATTATTTAGGCATTTCTTTGAATGAACCTAATCTTTATCCCTGTTTTACCTTACCTTGAAATATTAATCCTAGTCAGCCCCATTGAGCCTTAGCCTATTCTTTGATAGTTGCAACATAAGCTTAACCACTTTTATTTCAAAGAGTCTTGAGTTTGATCAAAGCTCCTAAGCGCTTAAAGAAGAAAAAATCAAGAGGAAAAGAGTGAGAAGAATGAAAATAGCGAAAGTGGAAGTTGTAAAAGTTGAGAAAGGTCAAAGGTGCACTTGTAAAAATGGCTAAGGAGAGTAAGGAGTAAGAAAACAAATGAATGAAAATTATTTATACAACTCCTTACTAATGAGCTAAAAGTGCCTAAAAGAAATGAGGGAACAAAAGAGAAAAAGGAAACTACCAAGGATTAAAAGGTGAAGTAAGGGAAGGGGAGTTCGCCATGAGGGCCTCGATGTATTGAAAGCTAGCTTTTTTAGGGAAGATAGTCACTATTACTGATCACAATAGTACCTACCTACACCTGAGTACATAACAACCTAAAAAGTCCTACTTGGATCTACATTCGTATATCCTCAAATTAGTGGAGTAGAAACACTAAGGGCAAGCTTTTATGGGTCTGTGACATGATGCATGTGAATTTTTTGTGAGAGTGAGGGCACTTATTCATGTACCCACACATGTTGTGATGTAAAATTGTTTCTTGCGTGTGAAATTGGGTAACTCTCCTTCCGTGAGGGCACTGCACCTCCTTTCTCAACTCTTTAGGCACTGCACCAGCTAACCGGTCTTCCGCTTCTAAGACTCGATGGCATTGGATCTGCCGGGGGTTAGGATTCGCGTCGCTTGGTAATCTCCTTGCGGCCTCATGTTTTGAGCAGCTGCTATCTGACCCACTTGTTTTTCAAGATTGCGGGTGGCTACTTGTGATTCATTAAGTCCGTTGCCATCCTCGCCTGATTTTCAACTGATTCTCGGGGTCTCCATAATTTTCTGCGCGTTTCCTCAATGCGGCCGCTACTTTCCCCGTCAATCCGCCTCATTCACATACCGATGTATGTTAGGGTTGCATAAAATTCTGCTTTTGGTTTCCACCCCAAGAAGAGTTCGGGTGGCCCTGCCAATTTCTGTTGGAGTTGTTCCCGAAATTCTGATTCCTTTGCACATTTCAAACAAAATTGACTGATTTCGGATTGGGTCTACAAGATTCTGCGTTAGCCCATTATTACCACAAATTTCATACCAACTCCTGAGCTGAACTGCATTAACCTGCCCCTGTGGCTGGATACTCAGTTTATTGAATTGAGTCATCAGTTGATGTTGAACGAAGCTAACTGTGCTGCCAAGAAATTCATACCATCTACCTCGATCAACCCCGATCTCTTTCCTCCCCTCTTGATGATTCACCGTGCCACTCCGTATTTCAGTCCTGTTCAACAAAGTGTATAACTCATCATATGTCTTCTCCAAGGCTTGCCCACCCGCTGCAGAGTCTAGTAATATTATTGTATGTGGGTCTAGACTTTCTACAAAGGTATGGGCCAGCACTTCATTTGATTGCTGATGATGGGGACAATTTCAACAATGACTTGAATCTTCCTAAGCCATATATAAGTTCTCATCAGGCTTCGCTTGAAACTGGAGTATTTCACTTCTCAACTTTGCAATTTTGCCTGAAGGAAAGAAGCTGATAAGGAACTTCTTAGCCAAGTCATTCCATGAAGTTATGGAGTTAGGTGGCTCAGCCTTCAGCCACTTTTTCGCCTCCCCCAACAATGAAAATGGGAAGAGGGTTAATCGGACATAATCTGTGGACACGCCAGTGGGGACAAACGTGTCACTAATCTCTAGAAAGCTCTGTAAGTGCTGCAGGTCCTCATGTGTATCTCCAAAGAACCGACCACTAGAATGCAACAATGCACCATATTCGTTTAAATTCAAAGTTCCCTCCGTGCCTGGTTGAATACTAGAGGTCATATTCATCGCTAGTGGGATGGACACTTCGCGAACTGGTCTTGCTGAAGCATTGCTTCATGACAACTGTGCTTGCCACGCGGGTGGTTGTTGTTGTACCTTTCTTGAAGTCTCTTCAGCTTTTGCTCTAGAGCTACTCTCCTTTGCAAATGGATTTCACGTTCAGGTTCAAGCAACGGCTCCACAAGCTCTCTATTTCTAGCCAGCTCGGCAGGACAACCTGTCACCTGCAAATAGTCAAACTAAGACCAGTTTTTAAACACTTAAGGAAATTTTTAAAAATCACACAAAATAGATAAACGTCAAAACTTCACCGTGTCCCCGGCAACGGTGCCAAAACTTGACGTCTCCCACATCGAGTGCCAATAATTTGATGACTCTTTTTCACATCGAGCGCGTCCGGGCAAGTGTACGCGTTGTGCAAGTAATATAGTGGCTCTTTTTAAGAACTTGAATGTCGAACATACAGGATCGGACTCATTCCTATAACGATCCATTTCTAGTGTGATCTTAAATACCTAAAGTGTCGGTGATAGACATTTTCGATTGAAGAATAATTAAGTCTAAGTTTGGGTCAACAAAATATTCTGAAGGTACCTAGGAGCAACATAGAGTTAAAACCGTATAATCATGCGATAATAATAAATGGTAATGGAATAAGCATGGAACTATCAATTGATGTTTCACATAATTAGAATTGCATGTTCATGGTCTTTCGAGCCTCTTAACACGGCAATCTAGCCTCACTGCATCATTGTGAGCTTAGGAGTTTAATTTTCTAGTCGCGGCAATCAATTATGTTGTGGTTTACGGGAAACGATTAGGGACTCTCGCACGCCTAACCATTTAACTCAACTTAGCCTCACAACTACTTCTTTGAGTGGTGATGTGACATCCTAAGTTGGTCTTTCATAACCCCCGTGTGTCAACCAAGCACGGTGCTAGGTATATTTATCCAAACACGGAATCTCTCCCGAGATACAATCATGCTCCTCACATTCTCATGTCCTGACCTAGGTAATGCCTTCCTCAAGCTATCACCCAAGCTAACAAATATGCTTTCATGGTGATCAATCATAAAAACAACCAACAATCCAGAATGCAAGACGAAACAACAATAAAATAACTTAATCTCCAAGATAATTTACAAAACCCCAATCATAATTCATGGCTTCAACCCTAGAGGAAGGGTTCAACCATTCATGTTAGTAAAATAACTACTACTCTACTCCTACTCTACTATTAAACTACATACTTACAAGAATTGGTAGATGTGAAGGAATTCTGACAAACCCTAGCTGAGTTCTCCCACTTCTCCCTTCCCTCCTAGGCAGTTTTCCGTATCAAAATCGTGGAATGACCGGAATAAGAGCTAAGGTTCCTATTTATAGCAAATGGAGAACGTGCTTGTCCCGCCGTGGAACGGTGCTCCGGGTGTCACGGAGGTATCGTGAGCATTGCCTCCGTGGACACGGAGGCATCGCGAAAGCTCACTGGAACACCCAAAATCAGCCTGGCAGCACCCTGCCGCACAGTAGCGTGGCACGCTGCTTGGGCAGAGCGTTGCCTCCTCCTTGTTGCGCAGCCACCCTGCCATGGCATCGCTTGCCAATGCACAGGTGGGCTGTTTTGGGCAGCCTGCCTGCCGTGGCACGTTGCCGACGCGCAGGTGGGCTGTTTGGCATCCTCCTTGCCGACGTTCGCGTGTTGATTCCGTTCCAAGCCTCTTATTTCCCAACTCGCGGATTGTCTCCCAAAAGTCATCAAACTACAAAACAACGGCTAATCATGTTGGTTAGCACATATCTTCACATTTATATAAATTACATGAAATGTATAAAATAACTTTAGACAGCACGACTAATTTAAGTTGTAAAATGTATGACGGGCATGATATTTTTGTCATGGATCACGTGTCACGGAGGGAGTGTCTACGTTACACCCGTGACACGTTGAGGTTTTTTCCCATTTCTTCAAATCCTCCATGACCAACACCCCAAAATCCTCTTCTCCCCCAACGTGACACGGACCAAGGGATCAATTTTCTTCGAGTTTTCTTCGATTTCATCAAATCAAAGGTATGTTCTTCAATTCTTCCTTATTTTTACCAAATTTTCGATTCTTGAACATGTTTGAGATTGAACCTTGCCCTAACTGAGAATTAAACTTGAGTTCCCTTGAGTTATGATTGAATGATGTTCATAGTATCGCTTTGAGAAGTATGAACTCAATGATTGCATGTTTTATTGAATTCTTGCAATTGGTAGCTAGGGTTAAAGATGAATAGAAGACGACTAAATTCTTTGAAATGTTGAAAACAAAATTGGGTTGCGCATGTTGGGTGAAGTGAAATATATTGTGATTGATGTTGAATATGCTAAGTAGAAAAGGGATTTTCGGGAGAATGAAATTGAGAATTACATTAGGTTGTTGAAAAATTCATAAGTGCTATGATGATGTACGGAATCGATGGAGATATTTTTATTCATTGTACGAAGTCTCTGAGTAGTACATAGTTATTGTTCCATCAATTTATATGAATGCACTAAGTCGGTTGAATGCTAAGAATAGAAAAATCATGAATGTCTTGTCGAATTGTTTGCATTGTGGCTTAAGACTAAGTGTGGGGTGATCCAATTAAACCCAATCTTGCTAGAAGCACTATGACTTGCATAACATTGGGACTGTATGTTTGAATGTACAAGAACAATGTTAGGCAGATGACAAGTGCAAGGGCGCATCCACATCCCGATTCAGAGGAAAAGGGTCAGATTGGGAATGTTAGCCTTTAGCAAAGACTGGTTCCTAGAGGCCAGCATGACAATATGGAACCAGATGGGCACAGATGAAGGGAAGAAGTGGTATGCTAAACATAAAGAAACCAAATACTTCCTGAAGGAGCAGATAGCATGGGAGCCGCTGGCATAGGAAATCCCGAGGATTGTACACAGGATTGACACCGCTGGGCTTAACTTCATCTTCGAAGAGTCCAGGGAGTGCAATCTCCATCTTATCCGGGAGTTCTATGCCAACTGGAACCCGACCTTATGCAGTCACACCATCAAAATCAGGGGGCAGGTTGTCACTTTTGAGCCCCATCACTTGAATGCAATCCTGGGGGCGCGGGACACAGACGCCATGTCCTCCGGAAGCTGAACATCACCCACCCCAGGCGGACATCAGACGCACCTTATGTGGGCTATGACAGCCAGGTGGGGTAGGCACAAGGAGAGGGGCTACCATCACATTGCCCTACTGTAATGGAACCGGGAAGCCCAGATTTGGTTGAAGATTGTGTGTTCCTGCCGATTCCCGGGGGTGCACATGATGTATGTCATCCGGAGTAGAGCTATTGGCAGGCGCTCCTGATGAAGGGCTGAAATCAATGTGGGGCGGATCGATCACCATGAAGAGAGCCTCGACTTCGCATCAAGGGCATAGATACGGGGTTCGGTGGTCTCGCTTACGTTACTGAGGGGCCATGATATTGAGGAGGAGGCCCTGATTACATCCCGCAGATGAAGTGTGCCTTGGAGGCCAATAAAACCATGAATTTGACACTTACTCATGGGTCGGTGCCTCACAGTAGGCCACTTGAGCTTAATATGCTCGATGACCAGTGCGATATGGCCCGAATGTACGGGATGCATATGTTGCAGCTTGTGCATCAGTGGGAGGCCGGCAATGGAGGGTGAGCTTATGGCAGGTCGGGTTGGATTACCCATTCGGAGAGAATGCCAGGGCTCTGAGGCTAGAGGCCTGCATTTGTGAGCCCGTAGATGATGATGTCCCTACTGATGAGGAGATACGCTTCCTGAGGACCGACAAGCTGAGTCGACTTATGACCTAAGTGAGATTCTGACATGGGAGACAGAATCAACGACACGTGATGAAGGAGCTTGAATACTTTTGATTGATCAGAGCCACCACCTCGGAACCTTGTGATATTTTGAAATATAACAATCGGGATGCTGTTCGTCGGGCGTGGGGTGGGAGTAGTTAGTGCCGTTTGTTTATGTTTTGTTTTTTGTTTGTTGTGCTTAGCAAATGTGACCAAGTGATCTTGTGCTGTGTGGTTCTGTACCACTGTGTGTTGTAAATGAATGCTGGTTGTTGTGTGTTTTGTTGAGATGCTGTTGTTGGTTGTTGTGTAAATATTTTTCAAATTAATATTTTTTATCTTTTTCTAACGGGGTCTTAAATCTTGCTTGGTTTCTTTTATGTTGGGCTTTCAGCTTTTAGGTTTTTGGTGTTTTTACTGAGAATAGTCCCATTGAACCGAAGTCAGATAGACTATTCCCTATGATGGATGGATGGACGACCTGGTCTACGGGAAATGTAGTCGATAGGAGTAGTTTCTTTCTTTCTTTCTATTCTTTTCGTGTGTTTCCAAACGTGTCGCTACTTCATGGTTTAGAATTTTGTTACGTGGTTGTGCATGATAGAATGAGATGCAAGGATTGTATGAGTAAGAAATGTTAAACACGAGATACTGAAGCCATAGGAGTGCGATCTGGGTGTGGATTGAGGCTTAATGGTGAATTCTTGTAATTAGCTTGATTTGAAGAGTCTGTGAATATGTCTTGAGTTGGAATAGTGTGCAATGAATGTGAGGAGCTTCACTATTCTGCAAGCATTGTGAAGTGTCTAGAACTTTCCCCCTGTGTGTGTACTTCAAACGGAATGAAGATCCTGGATTGTAGGAAAGGATGGGAGGCATTTCCTTTTGAGTAAAACCGGAAACTTCTCCCTTACTCACCTACCTTGAATGTACATCCTAGGTTGTGAATTCAAATTGCTCAGCCTATTTTTTTTTTTTCTTTTTGAAGAGGTAGAAACCGAGTTTAATCCCTACTCTTTTCATTAAATGCGGAATTTGGATCCGAACTCTGCAAGCAAGAAAACAATTTTCCCACAGTGTAAAGGAGTGAGAACGGTGAAATGAAGGAAAAGGGTTGTGAAAGTTGGAAGAAGGCAATAAAGGTGCACTTGTTGAAATATAAAAAATAGAAAGATGTATAACTAATCTTTGCTAGTAAGTCAAGTGTGCTAAAAGCA
This sequence comes from Datura stramonium, assembly GCA_018107945.1. NCBI lineage: Eukaryota > Viridiplantae > Streptophyta > Magnoliopsida > Solanales > Solanaceae > Datura > Datura stramonium. Next base: position 7,753 of record JACEIK010016724.1, read on the forward strand.
ATGGGAACAAAAACAAATAAAAATTTCAAGAATGAGAGGGATGAAGGAAGAAATAATGCCCGTAATGATGGTGGGATGTATTGAGCGCCACAGTTTAATATTGGTTGGGCCCAGTATTGGCCAGTTCCCAGCTACGTTACAACCCGCGTTATCCTACGGATTCAAGACATCACTGGCCCTTATATTATGAGTAATACACTAGAGGCAAACATGGTTCATGACATGACGCATGTGAATTGTTTAGAGAGAGAGCAACGTGCTCATATACCCCTACAAAGTGCTTCTTTTAAAACTTATATGACAAAATAGGTAATTCTCTTGTGTTGTGACTAAAGAGAGCGTTGGACGCAGATTAAATTTCGCGTCGGATGTTCGGACTGTTGATTTGCATGAGTTTGCCAAGATTGAGAATCGATTCTTGAGTTTAGGAGGTCTTAATGTCGTGTACTTCATTGTATTGATATGAGACCATGCATGTTTCTTGATTATTGCTATATTAAATAATCATAATTTAGCTTGAATGGTCGAGCCAAAGTAGTTATGTGAGTGTCACTGTAAATGATGATATATTGTTTGAGGACTAACAAGGTTTTAAGTGTGGGGTGTTGGAGCAAGAATAGAGATGCCCAACAGATACTCTGAATGTGTTTATTTCAATTGTTTGTATTCATCATTATGTGTGTTATTTTTCATGATTCTTAGTTAAATGTGAATCTATACTAACCAATGCACATTATGTTGTTTTGGAAGGAAAATTTGGAAGATAATATACATGTTGGGCAGGGAGGAAATGACTGAAACAAGAGGAAGGACAAGGAGATGTTAGGTAATAAGGGCTCCGCGATGGCTTGTCACACTGCCATCATGAGGCAGCCTGTCTGGATTAATGATGGTCGAATCAGTGGAGAATGCGTTACCTCCGTCACGACGGAGGCAATGCTCCACGATGCCCAACATGTTGAGTATAACTTTACCTAACTCGCTCCAAAGGATGCGCGCGATAGCACCGTGGCACGGAGGCTCCGCTGGCGCAAGTCGTGCCATGTTGAGGTGCATTTGCTGGGAGCTGACTTCTCCGCGATACCCCGTGAACGGAGGGAGTGCTCCACGATACACTCCGTGTTAGCTGTCGTTTGTTATTCCGGGAAACTTTCAAGAGTATAAATAGTACTTTGTTTTATTATAAACATTCGACTAGCGAGTGGACCGTAGTTACAGGTGCTGAGAGGACGAAAATCTATGGTTCTTGTCTTTCTCTTTCTCTTTAATCTCAATTGTTTGTATGAATTCTACTTATTTGATGATGATTAATTCAAATGAGTGGCTAAATTCACTTCTTGCCGAGGTTAAGAACAATTGTAGTGGAATGTACTGTTGAACATTTCAGTTTTCATCTTTTCTTCAATGGTTGTTCTATCAATTCTTGTTTTACTGCATTAATGTTTGGCCAATGTTAATGTATATCTAGAAATCCAATTTTGATTTTGAAAAGGAAAGAAATTGGAAAGATGTGAATTGATAGGATATGATCTTTTCTTAGCTGTAAAAATTGAGAAAAGATTTACATTCAAAATAGAAATATATCTGAAAGTCTTATTAGTCAATTACGGAATCGGTTATGTATGGTTAGAGCATGAAATTCTTTTATCACAGAAATGTAGATTAAGGTCTCATGATTCTTTATTGGATAGAGTCGAAAGATCCAACTATAGGCACAATTCTTGATTATCAACCGAAGAAAAGATTAGTTGAATTGTATTGACAAATTACTTCCTGCATGTTTCGTTTTAACTCAGCTTGCTCATTGCTATTGTTCAAACTCAAATTATAATTTGACTTAGATTCTTATTACTTAGTAAACTTAACTCTTAAAATATTATTTATTTGGTTGTCTCCAGATTCATAGAGATATAGTTAACTGACACTTAAGTTAATTAGTGTCGTAGCTCAGTCCCTGTAGGATCGATACTCTGGCTTGAATTAAGGCACTTTACTACTTGTTCGATCACGTGCACTTCATGTGTAGTCACAACAGCACCGGAACATCGTGCATCATACCCATGGAAAAGACTCTACTTAACGCAACTTTCGAAAAACCTAGGACACTCTAAACCCTAATGCTCTAATACCAAGTTTTTCATTTAACCGAGCTGGGACCCTGATTGAGATGCGTGACCTAAAACCAAAAATGGTTCCAAGCTAACCCATGACACACAGCATGATTAAAAGCATAGCTAAGCAGAATTAAAACATGAACATGATTTAAGCGGAAGTCTGCACACCATATCAACATAAATGTAAACAGTAACCAACATCGTCGAACCATCTATAAAAAGCCGGTTCGAAAAGCCTCTAAAATGTCTGATGAGATGATGGGAAAATACCTCAACTAAGTCTCCAAGATATGAAGCTAGAAGACATATTCAAAAAGATATAATCAAAAATAACTTCCTCGGATCATGATGACTCACCAAAATCCGGGATAGAGATGGACTGAGCAGGAGCGAGCTAACGACGGATCGACGGATCACCCAACCTATATCATGAGACGATATGTATAGAGTATGTGGTCGCAGAGTTGGAATGTACTATATAGAAATTAAACATGCTAGTAAAAATATTATAAGAGAGGTCATGAGTTTAAATCATATAAAATATAGGATCTAGATCATAAACTGAACAGCGTGGGCTTAGAGTTTCTGAAACTATAAAGTTGAATATGACTATTTTCATAAGTAAAATCATAAAGCATATATTGAGACCAAAATACCATAAGTGTTAATATCATAAGGCATGAACATAATAATATATAGAACTATGTGCAATAGGAGACTCCATCTCATCCGAGAACCATTACGTATGAGCGGCATGATGGTCTCACATCTTGCCCACATAGCTGAGAGTCATACTAAGCCTTTCCAGGCAAAAGGATGATAAGGTGTGGTATCATGGTGTGCCCTCGGTAGGGGAAGCACTCTCTTGAGAGGTCCCAACATAAATATATATCATGGGGTAGTTTCAGACTGGGGTCCCGAAACTCTGGCCTTCTTGATTCTAGACAGTACTCCCAAAACATGTATATAGCTCATAATTATATTCTCAAACATAGCTTAATTCCTAATTCTTGTGAGTCTTGAATCTAAACATTTCTATAAAACTGATTTTGTAACCTTGAAATATTCCGGGATGAAATGATGGGATTGACTTTATATGGCTTGCCCAAATCATGAAATCACATACTTGAAATAAGCTTCAGAATTCAAAAATCGTGGAATCATAAGTTAAGAATCTTATAAACATTTTATGCATACATTCATAATTATTTATACTTGGAAATCATTAGCATAATCTAAAATTCGTAAATCATGCATAACAGGGCATAATTTTTATCATAGTGTTTGAAATCATCAATTCATGAGGGATTTGAGAGTAAAAGATGCCCTAATAACTATATTTATTAATTGAAACATGAGAGACTTGAACCCAGGATAGCATGGATAATTGCATGAAGTTAGGTTAAACTTAGAATTTCAATAAAATGCTTAGAGACTTGAAATGATGAGATAGGGTTGAAATTGGGCATGAGGGTAAAGAATTCTCCTGCTCATGACCCCACATACCTAGGCTTGAATGAACTTGCAACTAAATCTCCAAAGACCCAAGGTAAATTTGGAAAAAATTGATAAATAACCCTAGCTTGATATTAGAAAGGATCTTCAATCTACTGTTACTTTTGAAAGAAATTATGCTTAGGCTACATGTGGTCCTCTTACTATACTCTTTAAAAAGCCCAAAACAATTTCACTTAGTGGTTAAAAGTGTTACACCCCGTAAAATTCTTGACATGTAGATGGCCTATTCGCATATTGTTTAAGAGTTTTAGAATGCCATACATGCTAGAAAAAAATCTCGAGAAAGATCGACAAGCTCCGTCGGCGCGTCGCGTAAAGGCAAAATGCGACTTATAAATCGCATTCCAAGAATGTGATTCTATAAATCGCATTCCATGAATGCGACTTATAGGTCCCAACTATATAAGCCCTCCGACTTCGGTTTTAAAGTTACATTTCATATAATTTCCAGTAAGGTTGAGGGAAACAGAGAGACGAGGTTTCTTGATAATTCTCTTCCGATTACACTGTCAAACACGGTCCAAACTCGAATTGTTCCATTTATCGAGGTATTTAGCAGCAAGGAGCATTCCTACGGATTTAGTTTCGTGAAATCTCGCCGGCAAATCGTCATGCTACCGAGCTAAGGTAAGTGGAATTGCTCCAAATTAGTGTCAATATACTCCTAGTTTAGTAATAAGTATTTCTCCTTCTGGACTTTCGAGAAATAATAGTTAGTTTTTGATTTGTTTTTCGATAAGCCAAAATTGGGGCTATATATATATCGAAAAGTGATGTTTTCTTCCGAATATTAGTGTATTTAGTTCTAATTGATATATATATATATGAATGCAGTTGGGAGAAATAGAAAAAGTACTGGCCGAACTACGCCAGTTGGTCGGAAACTTCACGAAGGTATGTAGAGCTAATTCCTTCGGCAAGTTAGTAATCCAAAGACAAGAATAGCGTGAAATATAGAAGAAAGAATTCAAGTCAAGAATTGAGTCCAAGATGAGTTTAGCAAGCGTGCTTTTTTAATTTAGCAAGCATGTTTATAATATTATGATATATGTTCAGAATAAAAGTTAGTAAAGTAATATCAGACAGCCAGATAATATCCTGTGACATGTATAGTCGTATAGTCAGATATTATCTCAGTATACAAGATAGCGTATAGCCTTATTGATATCCTGGGACATAGTATAGTTCAAGATGAGAATTAGTATAACACAGAAAAGAGTTCAGAATGAGAAATCAATAGCTGTATAGTATTTTCGCTCAAACATGCTTTCTATATGTGATTATTGATTGTTGAGACTTGTTTGTGTTATGAGGGCACCCTTGAGCATCCTCGCCGCCCCTAAGTTAGTAACTGTGTTGACTCACCGTGAGGGTGGGGATACGTCACTCCAAGGAGTGGCATGTCATCCTGTGAGGGATGAAGATGGGATGGAGCACTCCTTATACTTGTGGTTGATCACATAGTAGTACAGTTTACCCTGCTGTGCGCATGCGCCCAGGGAACAGATTACGTATTAGCACAGCTTACAGTTTACACTACAGGAGTCCTTCGGGCTCAGACAGTTATTTATATTAGAGGATTACAGCCCGAGCCGGGAGACTCGTGGGCCGGTGATGGTGCTCGTAGTTAGTAGACGAGTGGAGTGACGGCTTTGGATGGTTTTGACCCAGGTACGGGTATATTAGATTGTTTGTTGGTTGGCACTTCCTTACGGATTATGGGGGCTGGTATGGGTCCTTGCTTGTTATATATATGTATATATATGTTATTTATTAGCTAATACACAGCCAGATCACCATGTCGATGCATGCTCCCGCCTTATTCTCGCATTACAGTGCCTGTTTCGCATTCATCACCAGACAGTTTTAGATATCTTCTACAGTTCAGAGTTTCTAGTTATGTTGTTTATATTAGCTATGATCAGTTTGCTTTGGTATACTCCGTACCAGTGGTACCGACGCCCGTTTGGGGCGCCGCATACTTGCCTGGTGTACTATAGACGAGGAGCCGATCCTCGTGATTCCAGCTGTACCATAGAGTCATCAGCTCTTGTCATCTGAGCTAGACAGCTAGAGGTCTATTTTCTTTGTTATACAGCACGGGTAGGCCGGGGCCCTATACCTACCATCTTATTAGTATTCATAGAGGCATGCAGATTGTATATCCCTTGTGGTTAGCGTGTAGTCGGTCGGTGGGCCGCATATGTTTATCTCGTTTAGTAATAGATGGTGTTGGCCGCGTGGGGCCGTATCCAGTTTGTAGTGGTGACTTTGCTGGTCGCGTAGTTGTTCAGCATTTGTTATACTGATAGAGAGATAACTATACAAAGATGGTGGCCTTGTCGCCCGCATAGGGTTCCCTATCATGAGTATGATTCCCGGTTAGCCGAATTTATAGTACGGGTGGCTATAGGCCTATCTGCTGGAGGCTGTATTTACAGCCGTTATAGCCTGATTCCATGAATTTGTGATAGAGCCAGCCAGGAACTAGATGTGCTTAGGCTCAGAGTCTAGTAGTTCAGGTCCCAACAGGGCACCAGGTGCTACTAAACTCCCCAGGCGGTATGACAAAAGCTTAGGAAATTACAAAACTATCCATCGAAATTAGGCTGAATTTTAATAACTAAGCATCATGACGGTGTCCGTAATGGGCTGTTACTCACTTGACGATTGATCGCCCTCATCGCCAACCCATAACCTGATGAGGTCCTTGAAAAGCCCTTAATGACGGCCTAAGTGACGGGCGTCACTCCCTTTGATGGTCCATTAGGTTGTCCGTCCCGCGACACCAAGGCCTGTTCAATGACGGGCAAGTGACAGTCCATCATGATTAGCGGCCATCAACTCCGCCATGAGAGATGATGACCATAGCATGGTCGATCTACCAACCCGACGGGCCATCGCACCACTATGTCATGCCCCAAGCTTACACCCTGGATGCAACACGGTACTTTGAGTTACAAATAACCCCAAGTCAACCCTTAGTCTATCATACACTAGCATTCTGAGTAAACATAAAATCTAGTGGATGGTTTAAAGTAAACTATAAAATATTTATGAAATAGAGCTGGGTCATAAATTTTAAAAAAATACCTGAGCAAAACTACAAGTCTGAAAAACCAAATCTGTGTCTGAAAGCCACTACAACTGATGAGTTTTTGGGACAATCCCCCAGCTAACTCCAAATCTAAATGGAAGAAATCAAAACTAAGTAAAATAATCTTCGTCCTCGAAAGATGAGGACTCACCAAATTGAATAGCTGAATTCTTTTGTGAGCGATCGGCTGGCGAGGCTGAGACTGAGATCCTGCAGTTGTATCAT
>JACEIK010016725.1:0-14698 GCA_018107945.1 Datura stramonium
GCTAGCCAGGCACCAGACGTGCCTAGGCTTACCAGTTAGCAGTCCAGGTCCTACTAGGGCACCAGGTGCCAGTCATACCCCCCAAGGCGGGGCGTGACACTTCTGGTGCAGGGCTGACTCTAACTCTAGAATAAAAAAAACAACGGGCTATATAGCAGCCGTAAATACAACCCCCGGCCGACAAGGCCTATAGACACCTGTGAAAATAAACAGCTAACAAGAGACGAACGAACATAGGGATTCCTATGCCGGCCGACAAGGCCTATAGACACCTGTAAAAATAAACAGCTAACAAGAGACGAACGTACATAGGAATTCCTATGCGGGCCGACAAGGCCTCCATGATAACTAGTTATAACTGGAAAATAAAATCAGATGCTAAACCGAGCTATGACCGACAAGGTCATCAATCAACAGGTAAATAGGGCTCCACACGACCGATATCAACTAACCACGGGGAAATAATACAATCTGCAAGCCTCTAGGAGTAATAAGATGGTCGGGACAGGGCCTCGGCCTACCCATACTGTGCAAACAAAGAAATTAACCTCTATCACACAAGCTTCGGAAGAAAGGAGTTGATGGCTTTGTACGGCTGACTGGAACTACGAGGGACCTGCTCCTCGTCTATTTGCACCTGTAGGAAAGTAATGCAGCGCCCCAAAAGAGGGCGTCAGTACCACAGGTACTGAGTATGTAAAGTAGTAACTTTAAATAACTGAAAGTAAAGAAATAGAACTGACATTAACTGAAGTAAAGGAAATAGACTGAAAATGACTGAAGTAGTGAAATCAGGACTAAACATAACTATGATAAGGAGGGTAGGGGTCATTCCTGAAAAACGAGGCATCCTACTGTCTAACTATCAGTAACTAAAACAACATAAACCTTACCTGGCCCCCATAAGCCGGAAGGTACAATCAGCACTGAACAACCCACCTGGGCCTCCATTAGCCCTAGTGAGTACACCTCAATCTATATACCCCTATCTAGGTCATACCGAGTCAACTACCAAATATAAGCGTCCTGCCGATCCCCTTGGTCTACAACTGGGCCCGCTCGACCCCTGACTATAGATGTTCCTGAGTCCAGAGGACTCCTGATGTCTACACCCCAGGCATAAGCGCTCGGTGGGGGTGTGTATAAGGCCAACCACGGAAAATATGAGGATCTGGCTCCCCATCTTCATCTCTTACGGACGGCATGCCGCTCCGTAGAGCGACGTATCCTCGCCCCTGGCGGACGAGTCGATGCAGCTATTAACCCTGGGGTGGTCACGGAAGCTATACTGGTAATCCAACCCAAAACAATACAATTACAAGTCTCAACTGATAACAACAACTACACATGATAACCTACTCCTGACATGGTTTTCTAAGATTCATACTGGATTACTATGCTGAAGAAGCTAACTTGCCGAAAGAGAATGCCTTAACATACCTCGATTGCTGTTTACCGATTAACTGCCGAGTTTCGGCTCGTGTTCAACTGCCCTTTTCAACTGAAATCAAGTTACTGGAAAGATAAGACTAGTTTAAACACTAAATTCGGCAAAAAAGAAAACTTTATATATAAATATTAACTATATTTCTTATTAAACAGAACATGATCGAAACCTCATTATTTCTCGAAAGTCTAGAAGGGAGAATTGCTTACTTTAAGCCTGGGATCGTATTGATACTAGTTTGAAACAATTCCAACAACTTTGGCTCGGCGGGACGACGATTCACCGGGTGAATTTCATGAAGCTAACTTCGTAGAAATGCTCCCTGCAGCCTTATACTTCGATACCCGAAGTTAATTTGAATTTGGACGACGTTTAGCAGCATAATTGGTTGAAAATTATAATGCTCCTTCGTCCCTTCTCTGTTCTGGCCAATTTAAATATGGAAATTAATATTAATTCTAAGGGTGATGCCTATATATACTTGAAGCAGGATACAAGGCAACGTGGCACATTGGCCAACGCGCCGTTTCAGCTTCGTGCCATGTTGGCTAACGCGGAGGACCAGGCTCCGTGCCACTTTGCCCCTCCAGCAGCTTGGTTCGGCCTCCTCTCGTAAAATCCTAACTTGGCACTCGTTCGGCCTTTCCCCGGGCCCTTTCCTTGTACGTATAGCACTCTAAAACTCTCAACCAACATACGAATAGGCGGACTAAATGTTAGAAACTTACAGGGTATAACATGCATGTTCTCAAACAAAGAAAATAAAAACTAAAAATGACACTTAATTAGAAAATAAACCTAGAATACCACAACCAACATTAATCAAAATTTGCACCATAAACTCAAATAGCTTTTGACCTTTTTCTGGTAAACCAAATTAGCATATGCACATCAAGTAACCACAAACCATTATAAACAGGGATCAAGATATGTCATCTAGTCATTAGCAGAGAATCAAGTCATTACCAATGCTTTTCACACAGACAACTGGCAGAATAAAACACAAATCATGTACCTTCACAACAAATGAAATTCCTCACTCACAGATATAGTAAAATATGAAACATGGGACTAAACAAGTAAGACTCTCACCCTCACAAAGAAGTTCCAAAACTGCATGTTGGATACCATAGGCTAGCCCTTATTTTCTCTACTTTGACTTATCAAATGGTTAGGCTAGGATCACTATAGGACTTAATTCGGCTTGTAATGTAGGCTTTCCGGCTGGGTATGGTAGATATGGAATCTTTTTAGTGACTAAAACCTCCTTAGAACTACATACATGTGGCTCCATTTTCACTTTTTCGCCCTTTTTGCCTTTTCAACTTTTTTCCTCCCTTGTCACAATTTTTATGCAATTGTATGGGTGTGGTGTTTTTTCACAAATTTTCATTTATCATTCTCTTTTTGTATCTTCTTTTTCAATTTTTCTCTTTTTATTTTTCATTTTCTTCTTTTTGTTTTTTCACACCACACCTCATTTTTAATCCTTTTTCTTTCCTCTTCCTTTTTCACCTCCCCAAGATTTATGACCCTTAATCTAGCTACCCTCAACTTAGGCATTTTGCCTATGTTGAGGTTCACAATGTTCAAGGAGGGACCAGGGCTAAAACAGATTTATTATAAAAAATGGGTATGGTTAATTGGTTAATCAAAGAAAAAATAGTTCATTTAAGACTCAAAATCGGGATCAAGGGAATCATGTTATTCTGGTAGGGTCATTTAAGCTAGAAATGGGATAAAAAAAACCGGCCTATGATAAACCAATTATCCTAAAACCTATGTAGAGACCAATCGGGCAAGTTCTATGTCACGTCCCAAAATGCCCCCTAGACATGACTGACACCTGCTAACACCACCGCCAAGCGAACCTATTTTTCTGAACACCTAACCCTTTTCTATAAGTATTGAAATACAATATATGCAACTCCAAACACATCAATAGTCATAAAAATGAAATGATTATCCAACCAAAATCAAGTCTCAATTTATAAGAACGCACATGATCGTTTAAGTAGTGTATCTCTAGTCCAAATCCCACACTAAGACCATGGAGCATCTACTAGAGTTACATGAGTTTAGTTGTCGGGCATGCAAACCCCAAGAAAATAAAATATATATAAAGAGTAGATAAGCTGAAACGATAGCCTTCACAAATCGATGCGAAGGCTCACCTCAGAAACAGAATCTGCGCGAACGGACTCGTCAGCTACTAGTCTCACCTCCCGTAACAGAATATGCATAAACATGCAAGTAAGGAGTGAGCTATATATAAATATAACTCAGTAAGATCCTCGATCCGCCACTTTAATACCCCTGGAACAAGTGTTAGAAAATGCAACCACAACGAGCACAAAAAAATAATATGCACAACAACATATTTCCAAAATATAAAACTCAGTAAAGTCCAAACAAATGTTCAACAAGATCACTATATATATAGATATATATATCTCAATGCAACTCACTTAGGACTTGTCAAAAGGCAGTAAAAGAGAGCAACCTGACACCCCGACTAGCCCTCGACAACATATATAATGCCCCAATAGTATACTACGACAGCAAGTACAAGGCCCCTAACATGCTAACATAGCGTATGTATGCCCCTAGTAACTATATCACGGCAGAGAAGGAAGGATATCCAACGCCCCAACGTCATGGTACGAGACCACGCCACAACACAAATCAATTATGAGATAATTTTCCTTAAAACATATTTTTCTCAAAGTAACATATATGCGGTTGGTGAAAGACCACCGATTCTACCAAGTACATGCTTGTCCCAAAACATGGACCAGGCAGACAAAACATAATTTTAAAAAAAAAATAGGTTTAAAAAACAAGCACCAAAGCTTAAAGTCTCACTTACCTCGAATTTACAACTCAAGCACACTTTCGAATATTTCATAATTATGCTCCCAGGTCTTCGGATCACCTCAAACTACACAAAAATGGATTTAGAATGGTCAAAAATCCTTCGGCAGAAGTTTGCTTAATTTTTTCACAAAAGTCAAATTTGCGGTCAAAGGTTTGACTGAAAAAGTCAACTCTGGTCAACGGGGCAGAATTACCGAACTATGACTACCAACAGATTCTCCTTGATGAGAGGATTCTAGAACATTAATCAAAAATCAAATTTTGATAACGTTTTCCCTTTCAAATTGATGATTTAGGTTGAAGAACCCTAGGGTTAAACTCTCTCAATTCTTCAAAATTTCTGCATGTTTTATCCTATAAACTTTCTTATCATCGCGTAATAAACTCAAGCAAAAGATTAGGATCATTACCTTTATGCTTTCGATCGAAAATCCTTATTTTTCTCTCCTTTTTTCTTCTCTTTTCTCTTCCTTTGTTCCCTCCTCTTCTGCGTTTGTTTTTCCTTTATGCGTTAGAATTTTTTTTTTCCAGCAGAAATAGTGTTTTATTTTTCTAGTTCAATTGGGCTTTGGCCTTTATTATTATTTTTATTATTATTAAAAATTATTTTAAATTATTATTTTTCTTTTCTTTTATTGCGTAATTACTAAATAGCCCTTTATTAAATTAAGGTTATTACATTCTCCCCTTCTAAAAATAACGTTCTTCCTCGAACGGGCCTTGAATCATACCTATAGTGTCAAATAGGTGACAATATCTTTCTTGCATGTTCGCCTCGGACTCCCAAGTAGCCTCCTCGTTTGGATGATTGCGCCATAACACTTTGATGGAAGCCACCTTCTTGGACCTTAATTGTCGCACTTGCCTATCAATAATAGATATTGGACCTTCCTCATAAGTCAAATTCTCATCAAGTTCCACATCCTCCAGCTGGATCTTATGACTATCAGCATGAACATATTGTCTATGCATGGACACGTGAAACATAGGATGAACAGCGGACAATCCCGGAGGTAAGGCAAGTGTATATGCTACCAACCAAATCCGATCCAAAATCTCATAAGGACCAATATATCTAGGAATTAACTTACCTTTACGGCCAAATATCATAACTCCTTTAACAGGGGAAACTTTTAGAAAGTCTTTCTTACCCTTTATGAACTCCATATCATAGACTTTCTTATCTGCATAGGACTTTTGTCTGCTTTGTTCTGTCTTAAGTCGTTCTCGTATCAATGCAACTTTCTCCAAAGCTTGCTAAACTAGATCTAGACCTAATAATTGTGTTTCACCAGATTCAAACCATCCAACGGGCGAACGACACTTGTAACCATATAGAGCCTCAGATGGCGCCATCTGTATACTCGATTGGTAGTTGTTATTATAAGAAAACTCTGTCAAATGCAATTGTCAATGGCCACCAAAATCAATCGCACAAGCCCTAAGCATTTCCTACAAGATCTGAATAACCCGTTCAGACTGTCCATCAGTTTGCGGATGAAAAGCTGTACTCAACTCGACTTGTGAACCCAATGACATTTAAAAAGACTTCCAAAACTCAGTAGTGAATTGTGCACCTCGATTAGATATTATTGAAATAGGCACACCATGAAGTGAACTATCTCACGGAACGTAAATATCTACTAACTGCTTCGCGGTATGAGTAATCCGTACTGGAATGAAATGTGTTGACTTTGTGACTCTATCCCAATCACCCAAACTGAGTCGTGTTTCTTGAAAGTACTTGGCAACCCAACAACAAAATCCATAGTAATTCTCTCCCACTTCCACTCTGGGATAATCAAGTTTTGCATTACTCCCCCAGATTTTTGATGTTCATACTAAACTTGTTGACAATTTAAGCAACTATTCACATGCTTCAATATATCATCCTTCATACCCTTCAACTAGTACAATCCACGCGAGTCTTGATACATTTTTGTAGCACCTGGGCGAATGGAGTATCGTGAACTATGAGCCTCTTCAAGAATCAGTTGTTTCACATCACCCACTGTCACGCCCCGAGAGTACACCCGGATCGTAAACACGGGACAAGGAGCCCCGAGAGACTCCAAGCAGACACATGGCATGAGCACACATCTAAACCATTCACATGAAGTAGAAGACTTAAAATAATAATATGAAATAGGTGGAAATCATGACATGGAATAGAAAAGACAACGATACATGATTCATACATCAATGCTGATTACTACATACAGTCTGAAAAGCCTCTAATCATAATAGATGGGTTGAAGGACAAGATCCCAACTAACCCTAACATACTAAATCTGAAAGAAACATAAAGTCCGAACATAAGGCCCTCGAAACATGAGAACTGAGAGTAAGATGTCAGGAGCAAGCTAGGGGTGAGGCTGAACCTGAGAACTGGGTCCTGTATCATAAAACAATACAGCATAGAAAGTGTGTTGTCAGTACGTGGAATGTATTGAGTATTCAAGTTAAGTAAAGCGGACATTTAAAGCATGTATGAAACTCATGAATGGTCATAAGAGTAGGACAACATGCTCGTATCACAAATCATTATAACATATTATATGACTCAAGGGTTTCAAAATATTCGTAACATAAACAAAGTCATAAGCATATTAGAAGAACTTCGCTTAACATAACTTGAGCCAACATACATAATCATAACATGTGTAAAAAATGAGGAACACTAGGAGATTCTCTTAACCGACATACCCCATATGAGAACACATGAAAGCCGACTTGTAGCGCTAGTCAGGAGGGTGTTTGTACTTTTCCAAGGGTAGTAACCATGAAGGGAGTGATCACACATGAAAAAAGGGCCATTTGGGCCAGGGACAAACATAAAAAGGGTCCCAACATACCTACAGTGGCACGTAGATCATGAGATTCGGGGCTTAACCTGAGCCCAGAATCTACTCGGTGTTCAATACTACTCCCAAAACATATATAGTGCCCATAATAATACATACATGAGTTTATGGGCTAGTTAAATTATGATAATCGTAAACGTGCTTGAACATATAAGAACTAGCCATGACTTGATGCCCGTGGGTCGGCCAAAAACATAATTCATGATTGATAAAATTCAAACATACTTGTAGATCATGCATATAGCTTGAAATTCATAAGTTCATAATAAATAACAAAATAAATTCATAATTCATGTCGGGCTTATAAAAAAACACCAATGGATCAATGGATTATAAATCGATTCATCATGGGGCATGCATAATCAAGCTTAATTGTTTAGAAATTCAAAATCAACAATATTGTAATCAATTTAAATCTCAAAAGATGATCAAAATCAGTAGATTATGATAAGATTTCAAAATCACAAGACCCATAATTAATCATTTAATTTTATACAAATCAAATACAAAACCCCATGAGTTTTTAATTAAATTTTGAATAATTAACAGAGAAGGAGCATGGGTGTGGAAGAATCCACCCATTGAAGACCCTACATACCTAGGATTATCAACTCCTAACACTCCTTAAAAGCCCAAGGATGAAATTGAAGGAATTGAGGTGAAAGACTTGAAATCTCCCCTTAAATCACTTGTCAAAACCTTGCATGCATGAATGAGACTTAGAATGAATTAATCCCCTTTAAAAGACCCTATTCATACCTTAAGACGACATAGTTTAGGCCTTAGGAACTTAGGAATTACAAAAACACCCTTATTAAAATGCAGGAAATTTTTGGCCGCCAGTCCCCACGAGGGACCTTACGGTTCGTTGCCACAGGGCACGACTCGTGGCCATGTTCCGTTAAGTCCACTGTCCAAAACATCCAAGGGACCCCACGAGTGACTTCACAAGTTGTGAGGTCAGACCATGATTTGTGGTCACCTTCCGTGGCCTACACTGCCCATCCCAACTTGCCAAACCTCCAAGGTAGACCACGGGTGACCTCACGAGTCGTGAGGTCTGACCACAACTCGTGGTCAAGACCGTGGCCTCCTCACTCAGGCCTTGCCAAACCATGATGACCACGATTCACCTCACAACTCGTGGTCACTCCCCACAACCCACCTCACGGGTCGTTCTGTGACCTGGTGCGAATTTTTAGTTTTTCTCCGTTTTTACTTCCGGGTTTGATCCTTGGGTTCTCGGGGTATAACAATATCACCCCCTTGGGAAAATTCGTTCTCGAATGTTAGAAACATGCAGAAAACTCAGAAATAAGCTATCACCATATACAATTTACGGGTCATTTTCATCGAAAACTGTCGGAATGGCTACTTCCGAAAAGAACTACATAGCTGAACTAAATTCAGACATCACATACATATACCATATCGTAAAACAAATTTGTACACATGAACTGAACATGAAAAGCTAATTAGAGGTTTAAGGCAAAACTGATACCTCAAACTGAAACTAAGCTGGTAGGTAACAAATGAGGTTATTTAGCTATCATATCTGGTTCGGCTTCACACGTAGCTCCCTCAACATGTTGATTTCTCCATAAAACCTTTACTGAAATTACTTCTTTGTTCCTTAGACTCCGAACCTGATGATCCAAGATTGCAACTGGAATTTCTTCATAACTGAGGCTATCTCTCACACCAACGCTTTCTACCGGAACGATTAAGGATGGATCTCCCAAGCACTTTTTCAAGAGCGATACATGAAAGACGGGGTGAACTGCAGCTAACTCTGAAGGTAACTCTAACTCATAAGCCACTTTACCCACACGTCTCACAATTCGGTATGGGCCAACATAGCGAGGACAGAGTTTCCCTTTCTTGCCAAATCTCATTACTCCTTTCATGGGAGATACCTTTAGAAACACCCAGTCGTCCACGTCAAACTCCAAATCTCTTCTCCTCACATTAGCATACGTTTCTGAGGACTCTGAGAGGTTTTCAATCGGTCCCTTATCAACTGCACTTTCACCATTTCCTCGTGAACCGAATCTGGCCCTATCATGACTACCTTACTAATCTCAAACCATCCGATGGGAGATCTTCACCTTCGCCCGTAAAGAGACTCAAAAGGTGCCATTTGGATACTAGAGTGATAGCTGTTGTTTTAAGAAAACTCGATTAAGGGCAAATAATCATCCCAACTCCCTTTAAAATCCATAACACATGCCCTCAACATATCCTCAAGAGTTTGGATTGTTCATTCAGCTTGGTCATCCGTTTGCGGATGAAAGGATGTGCTGACCTTGACTTTAGTCCTAAGTACCTTTTGAAAAGACCGCCAGAACTGGGAGGTAAACTGAGTACATCGGTTTGAAATAATAGACAAGGGCACTCCATGAAGTCTAACCAACTCCCGAATATATAATTAGGTATAATCATCTGTTGAATCCGTGGTCTTGACTGGTAAAAAGTGTGCAGCCTTAGTTAACCTGTCTTCCACCACCCAAATGGAATCATAGTGTCGCCAAGTACAAGGTAGGCCTGTAATAAAATCCATATTAATCTCTTCCCACTTTCAAGTGGGAATGCTAATATCCTGAAGTACGCCTCCCAGCCTTTGGTGCTCGACCTTCACTTGCTGGTAGTTAGACATGGCTACGAACTCTGCGATATCCTTCTTCATACCATGCCACCAATCCCGCAAGTCCAGATACATTTTCGTGGATCCCGGATGGATGGAATATCTGGTACCATGTGCCTCATGCAATATCCGGACTCTTAAATTATCAACGTCGGGCACACATAGCCGACCCTGGTATCGGAGGACACCATCTCCCCCTTGGGAGAAAACCTCCACCTTTTGACTCTGCACCGCTTCCTTCATCCTTCTCAAAGTAGGATCCTCATCTTGCTTAGATTTGACGTCAACCACCAAGGACGGTTCTGACTCATTTTGCACAACAACTCCGCCATCGGTCGAGTCGATCAATCTAACCCCCAACCTTGCAAGTCGGTGGACATCTCTCACCAACTCCTTCCTTCCCGCATCCATGTGGGACACACTCTCCATAGAGAGCCTACTAAGTGCATCCGCAACCACATTAGCCTTTCCCAGGTGGTAAAGGACACTCATATCGTAGTCCTTTAGCAACTCCAACCACCTCCTTTGCCGAAGATTGAGATCTTTCTGTGTGAACACATATTGCAAGCTCTTGTGATCCGTGAACAAATCCACGTGAACCCCATACAAGTAATACTTCCATATCTTCAGTGCAAACACCACCGCGGCCAACTCAAGATCATGGGTTGGGTAATTCTTTTCGTGAACCTTTAACCGTCGAGAGGCATATTCTATCACCTTCCCATGCTGCATCAACACACATCCTAGTCCGACTCTTGAAGCATCACAATATACAACAAATCCATCAGTACCCTTGGGTAAAGTCAACACTGGCGCTGAAGTGAGTCGGGTTTTCAATTCCTGGAAGCTTTTCTCACATTCCTCTGACTATTGGAACTTCACTTTTTTCTGAGTCAACCTGGTCAAAGGTGCCACAGTAGATGAGAAACCCTCAACATATCTCCGGTAGTACCTCGCTAGACCCAAGAAACTCTGAATCTCTGAAGGATTCACCGGTTTGGGCCAGTTCTTCACCGCCTCGATCTTTTGGGAATCTACCCTTATGCCTTCGCTTGATACCACATGTCCAAAAATGCCACCAGGTCTAGACAAAATTCACATTTGCTAAACTTTGCATACAACGAACAATCCTTGAGGGTCTGCAACACTAGTCTCAAATGAACGACGTGCTCCTCCTCGCTCCGGGAGTATATAAGAATATCATCGATGAACACGATCATGAACATGTCTAGATATTGCTTGAACACCCTGTTCATCAGGTCCATAAAAGCTGCAGGAGCATTGGTTAGTTCAAATGACATAACTACAAACTCATAATGTCCATACCGAGTTCTGAAGGCTGTCTTTGGGATATCACACTCCCGAACTCTAAGATTATGATACCCAGACCTGAGATCTATCTTTGAGAAACATCTGGCACCCTGGAGCTAGTCAAATAAATCATCTATCCTAGGAAAGGGTTACCTGTTCTTGACAGTGACCTTATTAAGTTGTCGATAATCAATACACATTCAAAGGGATCGATCCTTCTTCCGAACAAATAGAACCAGTGCGCCCCATAAAGACTTGCTCGGTCTAATGAAACCCTTATCCAACAAGTCCTTCAACTATTCCTTTAACTACTTCAACTCAGCTGGGGCCATCCTTAAGGAGGAATAGAGATAGGCTGTGTATCGGGCAGTAGATCAATTCTGAAATCAATTTCCCTTTCCGTAGGAACACCTAGTAAATCATCGGGAAAAACCTCTGGATACTCGCACACAATTGGAAATGACGGAATACTCGGGATCTCGAACTCTACATCCTTAACCCTAACTAGGTGGTACATGCAACCCTTAGAGATCATTTTCCTTGCCTTATGATATGAAATGAACCGACCGGCTGGTACAATTGACTATCCCTTCCATTCCAAAACTAACTCACCCAAAAATCGAAATTCCACTACACTGGTCCTACAATTAATTGAAGCATAACATGCAAACAACCAATCCATACCCAAAATGATGTCAAAATCAGTCATGAACAATTCTACTAAGTCTGCATAGGTAACCTTATGCAACACCGTAATAGGGAAACCCCTATATACTCGCCTAGCTACAACTGAATAACCGACTAGAGTAGATACAGAGAATGGTTCTGATAGAATTTTAAGACTAACTCCAAAACTACTAGCAATGTAAGGGGTCATGAAAGACTAGGTAGCTCCTAGATCTAACAAAGCATAAGCATCAATATGGAAGACTTGCAACATACCCGTGACCACATCTGGCAAAGCCTCCTGCTCCTGGCAAGGCACTAGGACATAAAACATGTTTCGGCGCTGACTACCTACCGAACAAGTGGAGGAATCCTGCTGAGGGGGTCGTGCTTCTGGAGTGGTAGAACTGGATGCAAGGCAATCTCTAATCCTGTTCCCGGGTTCACCACACCCAAAACAAGCATCCACATCGACCAAGCACCTCCCAGGATGGTTTTTGCCACATCTCGCACAAGTTGGGAAAGTGCGCTCCACCTACATGCTACCATGATCCCTCGAGTCTGTAGCCCTGCTCCTCTGGTCTCCCCTGAACCTAGACGACGTGCTAGAGGATGATGGAGCTAGAGCAGTGGACTCGTGCTAGGACTGCTAATGTGATCCACCCCTAACCTGGCCTGACAAACCCCGTAGTTGTCGGTCCTGGCCCTCTTGTCCTTTCTCTGCCTCCTATATACCGACTCCATCTGCTGGGCATGCAATGCAATATGGGGAAAGTCGATGTCCCGGTTTAGCATGGCAATCCGACAATTCTTATCCAAGTAATCAGCTACTTCATGCACAAAGCGACTCACCCAAGCACGTTGATCCTCCACCAACTCCGGAGCATATTTAGATAGCCGAGAGAACTCCAAGGCATACTCCTGGACGAACATGTTGCCCTACTTCAAATTTACAAACTCATCCGCCTTGAGCTCCCTCATCTCCTGCGGGAAGAACCGATCCATGAACGCGATGTGGAACTCATCCCAACCTATCGGGCCTGCACCCGCTGTCCTAGCACCTCTCCATTTCTTGAACCATATATGTGCTACCCCCTTGAGCTAATAGGAGGTCAAATAAACACATTCCCCATTATTCATCCCCATAACCTGAGTGATCTTCAGAATTTCCTCAATAAAGTCATGTGGGTCCTCGTCTACCTTCGACCCTGTGAACTCCCGAGGGTTCATCCTCAAAAAGTCCCTCACCCTAGTAGCTGCTGCATTCCCATTTTGCAGATAATGGGCCACAGTCTGATTCTGGACCTGAGCTGTCATGGCCTGTGCCAACATCTGAATCGCTTCCTTAAACTCAGTGTGGGCGGTTGGTTTTGGTACGTGCTCCTCATGAACGGGTGGAGCTGGCTGATGCTCTCCATCATGGGCACCCTCATGATCATTACCTTTACCATTCCTCCTGGCATTTACTTGACATGGAGGCATGATTCTACAAATGCGAATAACACGAATTAGAGGAGTAAAGGACGTCCATCGCACGATATAGATCATGAAGGAAGGGTAGCCTCTTCGTCATAAGTGTGGCGCGCTTCACACCCATGAAAAAGACTCTACTTAACGCGACTTTTAGACTCCCTAGGACACTTCAAACCTATGGCTCTAATACAAAGTTTTTCATGACCTGAGAGTACACCTGGACGTAAACATGGGACAAAGAGCCCCGAGAGACTCCAAGTCGACCCGTTGCATGAGCATACATCTAAACCATTCACATGAAGTGGAAGACTTAATATAATAACATGAAATAGGTGGACATCATGACATGGAATAGGAAAGACAACAATACATGATTCATACATCAATGTTACTACTACATACAGTCTGTAAAGCCTCTAATCATAATAGATGGGTTGAAGGGACAAGACCCCAACTAACCCTAACATACTGAATCTGAAATAAACCTAACATCTGAACATAAGGCCCTCCAAAAATAATGACTCACGAAAGTGAACTGAGAGTAAGATGTCGGGAGCAAGCTAGGGGCGAGGCTAAACCTGAGAACTGTGTCTTGTATCATAAAACGATACAATATAGAAAGTGTGTAGTCAGTACGTGGAATATACTGAGTATGCAAGGTAAGTAAAGCGGACATTTAAAGCATGTATGAAACTCATAAATGGTCATAAGAGTAGGACAGCATGCTCGTATCACAAATCATTATAACATATTATATGACTTAAGGGTTTTAAAATATTCGTAACATAAACAAAGTCATAATCATATTAGAAGAACTTCGCTTAACATAACTTGAGCCAACATACATAATCATAACATGCGTAAATCATGAGGAGCACTAGGAGATTCTCTTAACCGACATACCCCATATGAGCACACATGAAGACTGACTTGTAGCGCTAGTCTGGAGGGTGTTCGTACCTTGCCAAGGGTAGGAATCATGAAGGGAATGATCACACATGAAAAAAGGGCCATTTGAGCCAGGGACAAACATGAAAAGGGTCCCAACATACCTACGGTGGCATGTAGTTCATGAGATCCGGAGCTTACCCTGAACCGTGAACCTACTCGGTGTTCGATACTACTCTCAAAACATATACAGTGCTCATAATAATACATACATGAGTTTAGTGGGCTAGTTAAATCATGATAATCATAAACGTGCTTGAAAAATAAGAACTAGCCATGACTTGAGGCCTGTTGGTCGGCCAAAAACATAATTCATGATTGATAAAATTCATACATACTTGTAGATCATGCATATAGCTTGAAATTCATAAGTTCAAAATAAATAACACAATAAATTCATAATTCATGTCGGGCTTATAAAAAACACCAATGGATCATAAATCGATTCATCATGGGGCATGTATAATC
>JACEIK010016727.1:0-14692 GCA_018107945.1 Datura stramonium
GTCGTGCTTCTTATCTTTCACTTTCGTGGACACTCAGACTTCCCATGAATCTGTGCTTACAACCAAAACAAACAACAACAAGTGAAAAATAACCAAAATTGCAAATAAACTGAAAAAAAGTGTACTTGTGGTACTCTTACGTTGCCTCCAAAAAAGCACCTGAGTTTACATCGTGGCACGACGTGAAATATCCTTTTCAGGATATCCTTAAACAAGTGCTCCCTCTCGGGAACCATCTTCTCCACCTTTTTTTTAGAAGGAATAGCCTCTACCCTGTCTTTCTGTTCTTCCATATTCTTCTTCAATTTTCACCCTCCATCAAACTCAGGCTAAAGTGTCAACATGTCTTGCAACAGTGGAATCATGGAATCCATTACCCCACACTTAGCGTCTGACACCATACTAATCTTACAAAGATCTCTATGGTGTGTGGGTGGATTAATCTCCTGGTAGACTCTGAAGAGCTCTTCTTTATCATTAACCCTCATTTTGAGGGTACCCGCTCTTACATTAATGATAGCTCCTCCAGTTATCAAGAATGGCCGTCCCAGGATCAAGGACACCTTGTCATCAACTTTAACATCAAGAATTATGAAGCCAGTAGGTATAATGAATTTACCTATTTTGATGAAAAGGTCCTCAATAATTCCCTCCAGAGCCACTGTTGACTTGTCTGTCAGTTGCAGCATTACTTTTATGGGCCTCGGCTTTCCCAATCCCAAGGTGTTAAATAGGATAGGGGCATTTAATTTATTGTTGCCCCTAAGTCACACAGAGCCCTTATGACTTCAGCTTCACTATTTTGTATGGGGAGGGTGAAACTCCCTGGGTCCTTGAGCTTTTTTGGCATCTTGCTCATCACCCTATAGCTACACTCCTTAGTAAATTCCACTATCTGGACATCCACCAGCCTCACTTTATTGACCACCACATCTTTTAAATACTTGGTGTACTTTGGCATACCCTGCAAGACATCAAGCAAATGCAAATTGATGTGAAGTTCTTTGAAAATATCAAAGCACTTTATAAAAAATTCTTCCTCCTTGCTCTTCTTGAGCCTTTGTGGGAATGGTGGTGGTGGTCTCTGTGTTGGATGCAATAATGATTGTGCATTGTGTTTTATAGCCCTCTAATTATCTTCTCTATCAACTAATGGAGCTTGTCTGACTAGCTCTGGCTGCACCTCATTTCTCTTTTCATTTGGTGGTGCATCAACCAACTGCTTGCCACTCCTTAAACTGATGGCATTGACTTGTTGGGGGTTTGTATCTGTATCATTGGGTAACCCTCTCTGAGGTCTGGTATGTTGCATAGATGTCAACTGACCCATCTGTTTTTCTATGTTTCTGGTGGCCATCTGCTGATTTTTCAAGTCTAAATCCATCCTTGCCTGATTCTCTGCCAGCTGAGTCCGAGTGGCCATGATTTTCTGCAACATCTCCTCAACATTGCTACTGCTGGATTGGCCACTGTTCTGCATGTACTGCTGCTGTTGAGGCTGCTGGTAGCTCTGACTCTGATTTCCACGCCAAGAAAAATTTGGGTGACTTTGCCAATTTTTGTTGTAGGTGTTCCGATAACTCTGATTGTTCCTTTGTACATTACCTACAAAATTGACTTACTCTAGATTGGCTTCACAAGAGTCTGCATTGTGCCCATTGTTTCCACAAATTTCACACCAGCTAGGAGCTTGCTGAATTGCATTTACCTATCCTTGTGGCTGGTTCATACTCAGTTTGTTGAACTAAGTCATCATTTGATGTTGCAGTGACGCTAACTGTGCTGCCAAGGAATTGACACTATCTATCTCAATCAACCCTACTTCTCTCTTTTCTGCCCCTCTGGATGATTCGCTATGCCACTCTAGATTTCATTGAGCAATTCTATTCAGTAAAGTGTGCAGCTCATCATATGTCTTCTCAAGTTCTTCCCCACCTGATGTAGAGTCTAGCAGGATTTTCTTATGTGAGTCTAAACTCTCCACAAAAGTATGGGCTAACATCTCATTTGACTGCTGGTGATGGGGGCAGTCTCTCAGCAATGACTTGAACCTCAGGCCAAGTATAGATTCTCCTCAGGCCGCTGGTTGAAACTTAAGATTTCACTTATGAGCCTTGCAGTATTGCCTGAAGGGAATAATCTAATAAGGAACCTCCTTTCTAGGTCATCCCAAGATGTGATGGGATTCGATGGCTCTGCCTTCAGCCACCTCTTCGTCTCTCCCAATAGTGAGAATGGGAAGAGATTGAGTCGAACATAATTAGTTGACACTTCAGTGGGGATGAAAGTATCACTGATCTCCAAAAAGTTCTGTAAGTGCTGTTGTGGGTCCTCATGTGCCATTCCAATGAATTTCCCACTAGAATGTAACAGCTGCATCATATACTGTTTAAGCTCAAAGTTTCCTCCAGGCTCCGATTTTCAGATACTGGAGGTCACATTTGTTGCTAATGGGATTGCCACTTCACGACTGGACGGGCTGCCATTTGCTCAAGCAACAACTCTATCTACCCAACTGGTGGATTCTGTCGTATCTTCTCTTGTAAGTTCTTCAACTTCCACTCTAGAGTTTCTCTTTAGAGCAAATGCAATTGGCATTCAGGCTCCAACAAAGGTTCCACCAGCTCTCTATTCCTTGTCATTTCTACAAGGACAACCTGTAACCTACAATAGAACAGACTAATACCAAGTTTTTCAACACTTAAGAAAAATAAAAATCACACAAAAACTAAAAATTCACTAAACGTTGCTAGTCCCTGGCAACGGCGCCAAAAACTTGTTCGCGCTCCAGCGCATGCCCAAGCATACGCGGTTGTACAAGTAATGCAGTGGCTCTTTTAAGAGTCAAATGTCGAACCCACAAGGAATGGACTAATTCAACGAGTACTCAAGTTCAAGTGTTAAGTTAACTTTCACAAGTGTTGAGTTTAGAGATTTTGAAGATTGGTATTTAAATCTAGTGGTGATCACAAAATAATCGGGAAATAATAATAAGAAGCATCTAGAGTTAAGGCCTGACAGTTATGTAATACTACAATTCACAATGGTTCAAGTATGTGAAATTCAGTTGTTGTCACACTGAGTTAATATGCAGTATTCATGGTCTCTCGAGCCTCTAAGCAAAACAAACTAGTCTCACACCTACATCGTTGAGCAGGGATGTGACGTCCTAATTCGTGATCAATTTAACACTATGGATGTGGTATACGGGATTTATGCCCTTGATTATGGACTTTCGTACTTCTAATCATTTAATCTAACTTAGCTTCGCAACTACTTTTATGAGTGGTGATGTGACAATTCTATGTCGGTGTCTAGCTATCGTCCCATTTAATTAACCAAGCAAGGCAAATTAGGTATAATTTCTATCCTAACCGAGAATCCTATCGTAAAGACAAGAACTTGCTCCCTGCATTCTTTTTTCTAACCTAGGGTTACTCTTTCGAGCTCTTGACTAAGTTTAACAAGTTTGTTTTCATGGTGATCAAGCATAAAAACAACAATAATTAATAATGCAAGATAAAACAACAACTAAAACTCGAACAAAAGATGAAAATCAAGAAATTACATTCATATCATGTGGCCTCAACCCTAGAAGAAGGGTTTTAGCCACTCATTCTCATACAATTACTCAAAAACATATTTAAAGTAAAGTACTTACAAGAATGGTAAAAAAGAATGAATGTTTATGAACCCTAGGTAGAGTTTCCTTCGTTCTCCCTTCGCTCCCTCCCGTTTCTCCAAAAATATTTCGTGATAAATGATTTTAGAAGCTAAGGATTTAATTTATACTTACTAAAATTTTGAAAAAATTGGTCAGACATGGAACAGCTCCATGCCACGTTGCCTATCACGCAGCACTAGCTCCGTGGCACGGAGGCATCGCGCACAGCTACTGGTTTGGGGCGTCTCGACATGTCTTGTGCGAGGCACCTGCGAGCCACCGACGTGGCATGCTACTGGTCATGCCTTTCTCCTACTGTGGCATGTTGTCACACATATTCCTTGTGTGACACGGTGCCCAGCATGGCATTCCCTTGTCGTGGTATGTTGTCTAGCGCGCAGCCTTGCTGGTTTGGCACACTCCTTGGCGCAGCAGCCTCCTTCTCTTGGCATGTTCATGCTTCATCATTAAACTTCATTCCAAACTTCCTCCTAGACCATGCCTCATCATAATTATCTTCTTCTTATCCTATTACACCTACAAAAAAAAAGACTAATCATATTGGTTAGTTCGGTACAAAAATATACACAAATACATGAAAATGTAATTAATTAAATTAACAAACATGGCTAACATTAAGTTATAAAATAGCACTTGGGAACGTAAATATGCCTAAGATCATGTTGTCTGCCACCTGCACTAGATAATGCACCCTACTGGGATGGGAAAGCTGCTAAAAAGGTGGCTGGGGCACGGCCTTTGCCATCATCCTATCTAGCTGAAGGATAATCCCTAAGTCAATGGTTGGGCTTCCCACACCCGAAGCGAGCATATGAACCAACTAAGCACTCACCTGGGTGGTTCCTACCACAAATTTTGCAGGCTAGGAAGGTGCATCCTCTTGAAATTCTCCCCTCAGTCTTAGAGCCTAGTGATCTACCCCTCTAATCACCTCTAGTCCTAGATGGAACACTAGCTGACAATGGAGCTGGGACTGTGAGTGATGCCCACCACTTGTCTTCTGTTGAGAGTACTCAAAGATCCTTGTCCTAGACCTCTTGGTCCCTCTATCCTCCTTTAATTTCTCCTCCTAAATCTACTGGTCATGAATCATGAGTTGGGAGATATCCATGTCACTAATCAACATAGTGGTCCTGCACTCCTTGACCGCCATATTTGAGACTCCCGATACAAACTTGTTCATGAAAGCCCTTGGCTCTACAACCATTTGGAAAGCATACTTGGATAATTGAGTGAACTTCAAGGCATACTCCTGAACCATCATGTTATTATGCTTCAGGTTGATAAACTCTGCAACCTTTGCTTCCCTCGTCTCCTGGGAAAGACCTGTCCAAGAAAGTCGTAACAAACTCATCCCAATCAATAGGAGCTACTCTTATCCTACAACCTTCCTTCCACTGCTTGTACAAAATTTGAGCTACCCCCTTCAGCTGATAGGGGCCAGATGTGCACTCTCCTCTCCGGTAATCCCCATAATTTGAGTGGTCTTTTGGATCTCATAAATGAACTCTTGTGGATCCTCGTCCACCTTGAACCAAGAAACTCTGGCGGGTTCATCATGGTAAAGTCTCACACTCTATCTACTGCAGCACTCTCATTGGTGTTCACAGGTGCAACCGCTTGCTGGTTGACATGATCCTTCATACCTGTGCCAACATCTAGAAAGAAGTCCTAAACTCCACATGAGTCACTTGCTCATTCAAAGGGTCTACTGGAGTTGGTAGGGTTGGCTAGTTCCCATTACCTTTGCCATTCCTTCTTGCATTGGCTCTTTGGGGAAGCATTTTCTAAAAATGCGTATGCACGAGTTAGAAGAATAAGGAGAGTTGGACTTAATCGCATGATATAAAACATGAAAGAAGGAAAGTTTTCCTAAAATGTCTCGTAAGTTTTCCTAAAATGTCTCGTAGCTTCTTCCTTATAAGTGTGGTGCGCTTCACACCTATGAAAAAGACTCTACTTAATACAACTTTCTAACACCCTAGGACATACCTAAAACTGATGCTCTGATACCAAGTTTGTCATTACCCGAGCATAGACCCCAGACGTAACACCGGATCTAGAACCATGAATGGCTCTAATCTCACTCATGGAACATGCATAACATAAGCATAAACATACAACTAAGTGGGGACAATCATAGATATGGCATAAGAGGAAGTTTAAGATATCATAAAACGTAAACGGAGATAACAAGTCAAAACCACTGAGCATCTATACATTATAGTCTCAAAAACCTCTAAACATAAGAGGAGCTGATGGGACAAACCCCCAACTAGCTCTTCTAAGTCTGTAACTGAAATGACATAAAAGGGACATAAATCAAAACTGACGTCCTCAGATGATGAGGACTCACCCAGACTGAGCTGAAACTAAAGCAAGATCGAATCTAGCAGCGAGGCTGAGACTGAATACCCGAACCTATATCATGAGACGATATAGAATAAAAAGTATATGATTTATATTTTGAATGTAGTAAGTACGGGGGATAAGTAAAACATGAGAGTAAGGACAACATGTTATAAATCATGACGGTGAGATAGTCATAAAACATGGTGGTTCATCATAGTCTGAAGCATAATGACCCAAGGTTTTAAAAATAAAGTCATAAGGCTTAACAATGCATAAAATAATCAATGGGTCAAATATGCCATAGGTCATAACATCATGAAAAATGAACATGAAAAATTGTGAAAATATGAGAAACAGTGGGAGATTCTCATAACCGACACACTCCAAGTGAGCATCATGGAGCCCGCCCTGTACCCCTGGTCGGGAGGATTTCTATAACTTGCCAAGGTTAAGAACCATGAAGGCATGATATCACTCATGATCCCAGTAGCATAAGGGAGACACTATCAACTAGCAAGTATACCTTAGGCTAGGGGCAAGGGAGACACTCTCAACTGGAGAGGACCCTTTATCCTACGGTGTCACGTAGTTTTGAGACCTAGGTACGCGGAACTCCCATCCTACTTTGTGTTAGATACTACTTTCAAAAATAATACATAGTGCTCATAATCATATATGAAGCATGGGCTTTGCATTGACTAGTTTAAAAATGTGATAGATTCATAAACTGCTTGACATACATGAACTAACCATGAAAACAATACCGAAGATACGGTCATGATAGATAAACTTAATATTCATGCTTTTATACATACTTGAGAAAAATCATGCTAATTCGAAAATAGAGATTCATGAGAGTTTTCATGGAAATCGTGTAATTATAATCATAAATTATAAGTAGAATCATGAGAGAATCGATTTCAGAAGAGATCATGGAGTTTTTGCATAAAAAGGGTCTAACCTTAGCAATTCATGAAAATCGTAATTGGAGACTTGAAGTAATTGAATTCATGAAATTAGACTTGAGATTAGGCATGAGGGTAGAATAAACCCCCCCCATTCATGACCCACATGTCTGGCTTTAAGAGTTCTTGACACTAGCTTGAGACCCAAGAGAATTGGAGAAGATGAACCCTAGCTTCTTGAGAATCCTTGAGAGCTTTTGGTCATTAATGTACGGTGTCTGGACAAGAATGAGAGTTCAAGCTAAGTTTAATTATTAAGTACCCCTCTTAGGAAATCTAAAATAACCTAATTTAGGAGTTAAAACATAGGAAGTTACAAAAATATCCTTAGAAAATCGCACTTAAAAACTGTCTGCGAGTGGTCACGACTCACACCACGAGTCATTGATTCATTACAAACTAGACCTGATTTTTACTTCTCTGATCTTCATACAACGAGTGCTCATCATGGTTCATCCTTACCGACCACGAGTCTTAGGTGTGGAACAATCTTGCACCTTCTCTGAATTTCATCCAAAGACTCCATACCATGATCTGTCATTTCTTACCACGAGTCGTCACTTGACTCGTTGGTCCTAGGGAGGACTTGTCAAGTTTATGAATTACTGACTTATGATAAGGCACATGACAAGTCGTTACTCGACACAATGACTCGTCACATGAGTGGTGACATCTGGAACTTGAAAATTCACTGTTGCTCACCCCGAGTCTTACCATGACTCATGGTACTATGTAATGGGTCCTACCATGACTCGTCCTAAGGCAAATTACAAATTTTTCTACTGGTTTCTACTCTAAGCCTAGGATCTGATTTTAGGAACTTTTGGAGTGTAACACACTTTCACTCAGGTACAAACATCCCATGTGTCATACCACCTTCTTTTGGTGGTCATACTTCACCTGCTGATAGTTTTAGCACTAAGACACATAATCTGTTATATCTCTCCTCCCTATACTCTAGTAGTGCTGCATCAGGTTATGGTACAACTTTATTTATCCTAGATGAACAGAAGACCTCGACTATAAGCCTCCTCCATGATCAATTTGGTTATATCATTCACTCTTGGCACAAAAATACAACCCTTGATCCTAAAAACACCTTCACTATCCAAAATCACTTTCTTAACTTTTCCTTTTAACACTTTGTCTCGAATCATACTCAACTCCCTAGCTTTAGTACTGCCTATCCTTAATCTGCTCCACCAAAAGTGACTGACCCTCAACACAAACAAGCGCTCTAACCATCTCCAAGATGTCAAGTCTCATAAAGCTATTAGCTAAAGATCTAACATTTATAGCCAAAATACACTCCTCCACCAATAACAAAGCAAGGTTGCCTATACACATTGCCATTAGACTCGAGGCATCCGCCACCACATTGGCCTTTCCCGGACAATAAAGAATGGTTATATCATAATTCTTGAACAACACTAACCACCTATGCTGTCTCAGATTCAGATCCTTCTGGTTGAATATGTGTTGAACACTGCGGATTTGCGAAAATCTCACAATGCACACTATAGAGATAATGCCTTCAAATCTTTATGAAAATACTACCATTGCCAACTCCAAGTCATGAATGGGGTAGTTTTTCTCATGAATTTTCACTTGCCTCGAAGCATAAGCAATAACCTTGGCTATCTGCTTCTACTCATAACCCAGGTTAATCTGTGAAGCATCACAACAGACAGTAAAGCCTTCATCTTTGATAGGTAAGGTCAATATAGAGTTTAATTCAACAAAATCTTAACCTTTTGGAAGCTCACCTTACCCTCATTAGATCAATGTAACACTATATTTTTCTAAGTCAATTTTATCAAGGGAGATGCAATAGAAAAGAAATTCTCCACAAATCACTTGTAGTAACCAACAAATCCAATAAAACTCTAAATCTAAGTAGGTGGAGTGGGCCTAGCCTAATCTCGAACTAACTCAATCTTCTTCAAATCTATCATAACACCATCCCTGGACACCACATGCCCCAAGAATTCCATATAACTTAGCCAAAACTCACAGTTAGAAAACTTGGCTTAGAGCCACTTATCCTTCAATTTCTAAAGCACAATCCCAAATGTTGATCATATTTCTCCCTACTATAGGAATAGATCAGAATGTCATCGATGAAGACTATCATAAAGGAATCTAAGTAAGGCATGAATACTTCATTTGTTAACTCCATAAAATTCGTTGGGGTATTATTCGGTCCCAAAGACATGACCAAAATATCATAATAGCCATAATGGGTCCTAAAGGTTGTCTTAGGGTATTTGCTTCTTTAATATTCAATTGGTGGTAGCCTAACCTCAAATCAATATTTGAAAACACAAAAACACCCTGAAACTGATCAAACAAGTCAGTAATATGCAGTATCGGTACTTGTTCTTGACGGTTACCTTATTTAGTTGTTGACAATCAATATATATCTACATAATATAATCTTTCTTCTTCATGAATAGAATTAGAGTACCCTAAGGAGAAACACTAGGTCTAATAAATTCTTTACTTAACATATCATGCAATTGATACTTCAATTCTAGCGGTGCCATCCGATATGGCAAAATAAAAATGGGTTAAGTGCTCGTCTTTAGATCAATATTGAAATCAATATCACGATTAGGTGGAATAGCTAGTAGGTCCATAGGAAAGACCTCTGCTAGCTCACTCATTGATGGAACTGAGTCAAACGCAGGGATATCAATGATAGTATCCCATATATGTTCCATCTTTCTTTTTCATGACTAAAATAAGATTACCCTAAGGAGAAACATTAGGTCTAATCAATTATTTTCTCAACATATCCTGCAATTAATCCTTCAATTCTATCGATGCCATCTGATATGGCAAAATAGAAATGGGTTAAGTTCTCGGCTCTAGATCAATGCCGAAGTCAATATCACGATCAGGTGGAACAATCGGTAGGTCTGTAGGAAAGACCTCTGCAAACTCACTCACTATCGATACTGACTCAAGCATAGGGGTGTTAATCTAGTATCTTGAATATATGTCAAATAAGTAAGCAACCTTTTCCACCATTCACTTAGCTTTGATAAAAGATGTCACCTTCTTCGGTGTATGATAAATAGTGCCTTTCATACTAACATAAAAATGCTCGACATAGCCAA
Source organism: Datura stramonium (assembly GCA_018107945.1). Taxonomy (NCBI): domain Eukaryota; kingdom Viridiplantae; phylum Streptophyta; class Magnoliopsida; order Solanales; family Solanaceae; genus Datura; species Datura stramonium. Next base: position 10,125 of record JACEIK010016727.1, read on the forward strand.
CATAACTGTCTTGGCATGACTTTTCAAAATTGGATGATAGGGAGAAAGCCAATCCATACCCAAAATGGCATCAAAATCCACCATAGCCAAAATAATCAAGTTTACTCATGTCTTGTATCCCATTAAAGTAACAACATAGGATTGATACACTCAATCCACCACCAAGGAATCCCCCACGGAGTAGAAACAAATATGACACAACAAGAGACTCATAAAGAATAACTAGAGCCGTAGCAAAATATGTAGACACATAAGAATAAGTAAAGCCTAGATAAAATAATACTGAAGTTGATCGATGACAAACAGAGGTTATACCTGTGATGACTGCATCCTAGGCCTCAACTTTCCTAGAAATGCATAACACTAGGCATGAACACCTCCTTGACCTATCTACAACTCCACCTCTAGCAGAATGAGGACCACCTTTACCACTCTGTGCACCCCGTCTAGCTAGTTATGCCACTGCTCTAGGTGCCTGGACCTGGGAATTTTGTTAGGTCCCACCACATCTAAGTCTAGAAAAATCCCTCTTGTAGTCTCCCAAATCACTATACTCATAGCACCATCTCCCGGTCATGGACTGCTGAGATGGTCCAAAAGAACCAGGATGTCCTTTGCAACCAAAAGACCTAGAATATGAATCTCTAGAGACATGTCCTAAACTATGATTGATGTGTCTAGAATAAGCACATTTGATGTCTGCAATACTACTTGAATGGGTTGATTGGACGGAGAATGGTAACATTTACCTGAATAACTTATCTTTGGATGAAGTACCACTAAAACTGCCATATCTATGAGCCTTTTGTCATTGCCTCTATAAGCATGATGACATCTGAGTGTTCATTGCTCCCGCACACTTCACACCAAATCTGCTGCACTGCATNCTATAAGCATGATGACATATCATCTCAACTTTCTTGGCATAATCCACTACATGCTGAAAAGATTCCCTATAAGCAACTACCTGAACTACTGCCATACAAATTGAAAAGATCAACCCTTTTACAAACCTTTGTATCCTCTCTACCTCTATGGGAAGTATCATCAGCCCATGGCAGGCTAATGTATGAAACGTCATCTCATACTCATAGAATGACATACCATACTATTGAAGTCCCTCAAAGTGATCCCTCTTACTCTCTCTCGAGCTACGAGCTACAAACTTCTCTAGGAATACCTCTCAAAACTAAGTCCAAGTCAAAAAAGTTAATCCAATTGGTTTACAATCAAGACAGTCCCTCCAAAACTACTTTGAAAGCCCACCATTTGAAATGCAGTATACTCTATCCTATAAGACTCCACCAACTCGAAGTTATGAAACCTCTCGCGATAGCTAACCATAAACTCATAAGCATCCTCGCTCGAGTTTCCATTGAAATAAGGACACATCCTAAAAAATATATCTAGAATCTTATACTCTTCTACAGTTATAACAGGCCTAGCCATAGGACGGTAGCAAGATCAGGTAATGGTGCATCATCCATTCAGGGAGCCATAACAACAGTCGCATATGCCCCTACTGTCTAAAAGCCCGAAGTTGGTATTTGAATGAGAGTATGTGCCCTAAATTTAGTCTAAGAACCCTCTAGTATAATTTCAAAATTCCTACTTGATCCATGCTCTCAAGAAAACCTAATAGACAGACCATAGTATCCTTAAGTACGAGCATAGCAAACTTGGCGGTCCCTGAGTTGGCCCCAACTCTTCTGCTTGAAAAGGCTCATCCTCCTACCAACTCGGGAGACACGACTCTAGAATGGGCCTGAGTAGCCATAGGTGCTCGCCTCTCGTCGATGCTACTCATGGACTCTACCCCTACCTTGACCCTTGTCCCCAATGTGTGCAATGATACTAGTATTGAGTATGGATGCCTCATCTTCTACCTTATCTGAATAATCATAATATGTAATAGAATGAAACAACAAAGTTTAGAACTCAAGAAGGACCCAATTACGCACGATAAAAAATCAAAGAATATAATTTTTCTAGATATCCTATAGCCTCTCGAAGATAAGTAATGGGCATCTCTACACCGATCCGCAAGACTCTACAAAATATTATTTTTGTACTCATGAGGGCCGTGAATCATGCTTTGATACCAAATTGTCACAATCCAAAACCTGTAAGGGTCATGATGGAACCTACACTGATTGTCCAATAGGTCAGCAAAACCAACATCCAATAGCTTTGAAAATAAAATAAATAATGTGGAAGTAAGATTATTAACAAGTTCAAATCATATGAAATCTTTATTAGTAACTAGTGCGGAAATTAACTAAATACAACCCCAAGACCTAGTTTTATGTGTACAAAAGTGACTATGAATATAATATGATTGTTCAACGACTAATACAATGTCTGAAAGACAAAAAGACATAAAAGTAAATGATAGAGGGATTCTGGTACTGCAGATAAGCCAGGCAACTCAAATATCAAAGCAGTATGCTAGTGCCAGGAACACAATCTCCATCAAAGAAAATGTTTAATAAATATAGGGTGAGTGCAGAAAAAAAGGTACTCAATAGATATCATAAGATGAAAACATTAAAATACCAATAAAAATTATATTAAGCATGAAATTTACTTCAAAAAATATTCCTTAGCACTAATATAGTTCAAGTGAATCAATATAAAGAAATCAAATAATAAAGTAGAATTTCAAATGAAATGGTATAAAGAAATTGAATAATCAAGTAGAACGGATTCAAATAGTCAAGAATCATCAAGATAGACATGTCATATGAATCCAAATAAATAAGATGTTACACAATGTAATGCAAATGCACTGGCCAAAAATAAAATGGTATAATGACATGCTTCCATCGGTGATTTTTTGAGGAATGGTGACCCATAGCCTGGGGATTTGTGAGATCTATTGTCACGACCCGAGCATAGACCCCGGACTCGACACAGGACTTAGAACCACGAATAGATCCAAGCTAACCCATTGTACATTCACACATGAGCATAAACATACAACTAGGCGGAAGTAAATCTTAAGAGATAGGATAAGAGGAATTCGGAGATATCGTAAATTGTAAACAGAGACAACAAGTCAAGATGCTAAATATCTATACATCATAGTATGAAAAGCCTCCAAACATAAGATGAACTGATAGGACAAGCGCCCAACTAGCTCTTCTAAGTCTGAAAACTAAAATGACATAAAAAGGACATGAATCAAAACTGTTATCGTCGACTGATGGTGTCACGACCCGAACGGAGGCCCCGATCATAGACACGAGACAAGGGACCCCGAGAGACCTAAGTCGACCCATGGCATAAGCATTCAACTAACTTATTTAATAAACATGAAGAAAATATAATTATAAACTCAGCTGAAGTCAAACTTAATGTAATACCCTGGGAAGGACTAAGAATAGACCTGGGAGTTTGGAAGTTAAAACTGTAGAAAACTAGAAGAAACACCACAGAATGGATGACCCAATGGATCATGGGTCCAACCAATGGTCCGTTGGATCCAGTCGTGGTTTCAAAGGTTTGAATGGCAGTGGATGTAACCAGCGAAGTGACGACTCATTGCTTCAAACAACAAGTCATTATTTGTACCCGTGGGAAGCATTGACCTGAGCAAGTTTGGGAAGCAACGGGTCATCCAACGACCCATCGTTAGTTACAACAGCCCGTTGTTTGATGTCGTGGTAGGGGAATGAATTTCTAGTGCATAATAATGGATGGAGACCACGACTCGTTGGAGGCAACCACGAGTCGTGGTGAGGCTCGTGGTAAGGGAAGTTCAAAATTTTCAAGGAGCTGACAATGGTCAATCCAACAACCCGTCGACTGAAACAACGACTCATCCTGTCGAGCCGTGGGAAGAACCTGAAGCATAAAGTGAAACATTGGACTCAACGACTCGGTACCACGAGTCGTGGTATCATGCAATGGCCCGTGGGATCAGTCGTTGGTTTGTCCAAACCAGTTTTTTGGGGAAGTCTTATTAAGGGCATTTTCGAATTTTCCATGCTTTGAGGCCCTAAACTACGGTGTTTTGTGTATTTTTATGAGTATGATAAGATGGGTTAAGTCCCTAATGCATACCCATTCCCATGGAATAGTTTTTAGAGAGATTTTAGGGAGATTCAAGGTCTTCTTCTCCAAGGTTTCCATCAATTTCTTTGTGGGCATTCAAGGGAGAGTAAAATCAGTCTACCTCAGGTATATAGGGTTTAGAATGGCTGATTTATTCCACACCCATGCCAAAATTTCAAATTTAATCATGAATCCTCCTGTTCAATTCCATGGGGTTTTACCCAAATGCATGAAAATGTGATTTCTCTTTATGGGTTTGATTTAATTGAGTTTTAATTGTTGAATTATAAATGATGGGCGGGTTTTATATTATTTTCTTGAAAATTTTATTTCAATTTTTTTATATCTAAAATGCCCATTGATGAGAGTTCATGAAAGTTATGGTTTATGATAAATATTCAATATTTTGAGATTATTGATGATGGAAAAGCATGATTTCAAGTTACCCATGTTTATGAGCATATTTTTGAAAGAATTGAGTATGTTAAAGTATTGGGCAATGCCCACATGTT
>JACEIK010016728.1:0-14691 GCA_018107945.1 Datura stramonium
AGAGAACTTTAAGGTCACAGCTGACCAACTATTTAATTCCTCCGCTTAGAACAACTGTGGGGCTGCTACTAATCGGACGTGCTCCTAAGCGGTCAGCCCTAACTTTCCACAGGCAGCCTGCCGTAACTCCTAGCGTGGAAGTAACACTGTGATACTATGGTACTAGTCCCTTTAGACTTCAACTTAGTCTGTTAAGATCTCCTATGGCTTCCTTGGGCGTTTCGTAGCCTCGTAGGCTGGTTTATCTGGAACTAGCTACTTGCGACAACCTGTACATGAACATCTATAAGAGTAGGCTAGGGCGTTGACCCCGTACCTAACTTGCTAATAAGGTTCCTTCCTTATGGTACCCATGAGTTTATTTTACTTGTACAACTTGGATAACTTCCTAGCAACCTGCATGACGAGCACCAAATCGTCTGAAACTAACAGTTACTAGCAGTAGCTAACTAGATGGTAAGCTGCGCTCATTTCACTAGGCAACCCTGGTGCTGCTGACTCTAAGGTAAGACCATCCTATCCAAATTCGGGCCCTGTAGGCATCAAGGTACGTCAACGGCCTCTGAGCAAGTTTTACTAATAATACAGGTGTCAAATTGAAAGTTATATCGCTTGGTTGCGCCCTATGCTGTCCAACTTACCAACTCAGGCCCAACAGCTAACCACAACCTTCTAAGGCCTTAGAATGACAACAATACATCAGAATTCTACTAATATAGTGAACAGAAGAATAGAGGAGTTTCTATGATGCTCCTAGCGTGAGTCGCACTTAACATGCTCTTTCCCGCCGAGGGATACTGCAATATACCCTCAATACATCTTTTAGCATCTAACGACAATATATATAATCATAATCTACTGACAGCAGCTAATCACAAGATACATGATCCTTATCCGATTAGTTCCAACCTACAAACGGCGATTCCGTTCTATTGCAGCCCTTACGTTGAGAGATTAGGGCTATTTTCAATACTAAGACTTCGACAAAACACAATATCTTTCGATAATAATAACTGTAATTCAACTCCATTTAATTTGACCATAAACTCACAATTTCTTGAGAGTTTAGAAGGGAGAAATGCTTACCTCTTGTCTGTGGCCTCTAGGACTCAATTTGAAGTAATTTCTGACAACCTTTACTTGGTGGAGTTCTGGTATTTCGAGCGAATTTTCAAGAAATAACTCCGCAGGGACGTTCCGCGTAGGCTTAGAACTCATTATCCAAGATGAATTTGCATTTGGACGGAGTTTAGCAGCGTAATTCGGCAAAAATCACTTGACATGGACGCCCAAGTTCTCTCTCTGCCGTGAGGAAATATTTGGAAATGAGTCAATCACACATGAAGGGGCCTATATATAGTCGAGTCGGTGGAAGGGGGTGCGGCGTGCCTCCTATAACACTGAAACACGGGCGCGACATGCCGCCTATCGCGCCGAGGGAGGGGCGCGACATGCCGCCTATCGCGCCGAGGGAGGGGCGCGACGCGGCGCCTAGGGTGCCTTGCCTCCAGCCCCGACCTCCTACTTGCTCGACTCCGTACTCGTACGTTCATTCCCTGAGCCCTTCCTCACATGCGTCATACTCCAAAACTCCCAACATACGTACGCACGCATCGGTTAAACAATAGGAACTTACGGGGTGTAATATAACTTGACCGCTGTCACGGTCTCGCCGCAACCGGAATTCTATTGCTGCAGCGGTACTGCTCTAGGAAGTAACTTGATTTCGTTGGCAACCTTACTTCTTTCAACAACTCATCAATTACACAATGTCTAACATCACCAAAAATTGTAGCAATCTACACTCAATTAAATATGCACTTCACCACTCTTTATCTTATCACAATTATTCATTTTATTTCTCTTTTCACTAAACAGGCTCACAGTCAAGATTAATCCAGCAAAAACACATAAATCATATTTGCCTAACAATTTTAAATACAAACATAAATTCATTCACAAACAGATTCACCAAAACACCAAGGCTTACAATATAAGTAAGACACAATTATGCAGCGGATCATACGCACGTTGACCACACGGTAAATAGACCTGTCATCATATATTTTATCTCATTGGATTTATGTGCACATATCAGTGTCATACCTGTCACTAAACTCTCACACAACCATATGTATATCATACATGCCTGTACTAATCTCGGTCACACAACCATATGTATATCATAACATACCTGTACTGATCTCTGTCACAATCATACCATCGATAATGTACCAAGCACATGCCTCTGCCACATCACCGTCCACATTCACATAGAATATCACTATACACACATGTCATAGGGTCTTATTTTTTCCCTTTCGGTCATGACCTATAGGGGACACTAAAAATCCATGTACTGTATCAACGTGGTACCCGCTCCCACTTGTTTGCTCGTCCGGATGCTCATGTCACGGCCCAAATGGACAGGCCGTGTGGGCACCTACATCGACTCTACTCGATAGGAGAACCCTTACAACATTTCTATTAATATACAAGAAAATAATTTCAAAATATTCCATTACTTCTCATTAACTGATAAAAACCTTGAACAAAATAAAATTACAAGATTCTCCAAACATGACTCTCTCACGGTCTAGTCTAGACAGGTACAAGAGCTCTATTTGAATACTTGACAAAACAAAATGACCAAGCTTCTTCTGGAAAGAAGAACACTGAAGCTGGTGCTATGTACTCCACGCCAATCAAGGAGCTTCAACCTGCCACAACCTACACCAAAAAGGTGTAGCAAGATACTATTAGTACACCACACGTACTGGTAGGCATCATCCGCCGACTAAGGTTAGTTAATACAACAACATAATAATCAATACACAATTAATGTCATTAAATGTAATGATTATCTCACTCCCAAACACCACACTAGGTATAACTGTTATATCCCCATTCTTAAACCTCATCAAAGTTTACGCAATGCTTTTACAAACCTATTCATTATTAAAGTCATTCAATCTGTCTTCTTTCGCTTCCGCTACAGCGAATACTCGGATCGCCACAGCGGTCCCGCTACCACGGTTATATGCCCGCTGCAGCAATATACACTATAGTCAGTACCCGATTTTTCCTTGACCCACTTCTATTTATTCCTACTATAAAACTTCGTAGCACCACTATCTCTCTTACCATTTCACTAGGATTAATCAAGTTCGTTTCTACCATTTATTAACCTATTTAATTATCTATAGAATTTTCCAACCCTCCTTAGCGTAGTACATCAAATAATAAAGTCCACTTGCTATCTCACAATACTGCACTACTTTTTGTTCAAACCCTTCATGCTATCATCCATATCCTACAAATCAATTTAAAACAAGACATTCAAATGCCAATTATGGATTAACTAATTCAAGTACACACAAAAGTCATCAAAACAATACGAGGGAGTCAATTTCTCCAACAGTAAAGTACATGCACATACCTGACTTCATACCACAAAATATCATAAGATACCATACCTGAACTGGATAGCCATATACAGTATTCCACACCTATTTATCACCTCAAACCCGATTCATGTCGGTATATCCTGTATCACACTTGTATATCTAGTACCTTTCTGTATCTGCAGCCATATGTATATATCAAACCATACCTGCATAATATCTGTCTCACAATCATACCATCGGTGATATGTCGGGCACACTCCTCTGTCATATCACTGTACACACATATCAAAGGGCCTTATGCTTGCCTTTCTAGTCATGGCCTGCAGGGGACTCTAGAAATTCATGTACTGTACACCCAGCCGTATGAAGCATTGATCATACCTATCTATGTACTCACCTGTACACCTAGCCTCATAGTCCTTTAACCATACCTGTCTGTGTACTCACTCATACCGCTTTCTCGGATGCTCACCTCGAGCACGGGCTACTCATGTATCCAATCCTTATTCGAAATCTGATTGTAGTAACATGTTCATCTGAGTTCCTTACCTTCGGCCATAGATCTCTTATTTACCATCATATCAATGACTTTTCTTTTGTATTATCCGTCATCACAGTCACATATTCATTTGATTCCAATTCTCCCCCCAATCTCGGAATGCATAATGTAACACAACATGTAACAAATCATCACCCGAGAAGAATTGCACATTCACTCCAACAAGTACAATCATATGAATTTAAATCAACCTCGTGTATGAACAATAGTAATAAAATTTATTTTATCATGTTATAAGACTTTCGATTTGGCTCGCTCACTGGTTTGGGCTCCACTGCAGCAGCATCACTGCTGTTAAAGTGGTCTCACTGCACCGGTATACCACCCGTTGCAGCGGTACTGCTAGCAGTACTGTAACCAGTCTTTATTCTAATTTTCTTCAGCATTTGTTTCTTTATACCCACCATAACAAAAACAACATCATATCAAGATTACTTCAACGATCAAACTTGCCACAATGTCACCATTAACGCGAACCACAACATCAATCTAGAAATTACGATGCCAACCACAGCACAATCAAGTCATTATGTAGGGGATTACTATCCTACATCACTCACTTCTACTCACGCTCGAATATGGTTATAACTTATTAATCAGCCCGTCATTTGCTTCTCCTACACAGAATCTATGTGATTACCCGTTCAAGGTTCCGATTCAAAAGAAAGAAGACTCCCATAATTTATATCCAGGAGTATTCTGACAATGACACCCGAAAGTTAATCTAGTCAACAATGTTTTGATTCAACACATATCCTAGTACATGAACCCATTTATTAGTTGAAATATCTCTCCTATGGATTTACCTCATTATGGATTTCATCACTCCTTTTCTAATCCATTTGTTCTTAGATGTTCATCTATTCTGATTAATAGACAATACATAGTTAAAAATACCAATCTACATTATCGAAAGTATATAAATCATACGCACGTATATGTTTAGCTAACCAAAGTCTAACACAAAAGCGAGTAAACCATAGCCTACTTGGGTGCCAAGCTATTATCGCGATTGTTGTCGACTGTGAGGCAACATCATTTTCTTGATTTCCTCGTGAGAGCTCCTAGCTGTGGAGGTTGAATCTCCACCTCTTAGATCCTCTTGTTTATTTCCCCCAAAAATCCATTTTCTATTTTTTAGGCATTTAAAATAAGTCCTCCTCAAGGACTAGGTTTTCAAAATCCTAATCAGAATGGGATTGCGAATTTCTGGTTCGCGTCATCCGTTGTAGCTGACACCCGTCCCGCTGCAGCGATTCCCCTGCGGCAAAAATTGTCCCACCGTAGTGGACACCCGCTTGGGTCCATCCGATTGCGACTAAGATCGTTCGAATTTACTCTCTGTGTGCCCTTTTGTTTCTTAGGGATTTATCATGAATTTTAAAAATAATTTAAATTCGCTCATTTTTATGTGGTCGGAATGCTATAACGGTCGGATGGATCGTTACAGCTCACCTAGGACATGAGCCAATCTTATCATAACTGTTCACCCGGATGCTCACCTTGAGCACGAGCCACTTATCTTGATGTCTCTATATGTACCTCAGTCAATAACACTTTCACTCATCAGGATGCTCACTTTGGACACGAGCCACTTATCTCAGGATGAGAACTTATTATCCAACTTTTATCAATATATCCAATATGCTTATCAATCGGTCACCTCATATGAAAACTCAGAGTGATATATCAACCAACATTCATCAACATAACTTATTGTGCATTTCATTTAGTCCACTCATAGGACAATTCAGAACGATATATAAATTAACAATCATCATCATAATTCAACATGTTATTAATACATGGCCCCTCATAAGTACATGTTGATTATTACAATTGCACTTATATTCACAATAAAAAACCATATTTATTCATCTCGGGGTTCATTCACAGAGCGAAACTAAATTATCATTACCTCCATCACAATCAATGTCCGAAAACCAATTAATCACATTGTCAATCCACATAGATATACATCATTATATAAAGTCTAAATCCTCGTAACAATAACCTGTTATCTTTTTAGTTATTTATCAATTAGCCAAGTTTGGCGTCATCTATCACAATAATAAAACACACAAGATAACCTTCATAATTCATTGGTTCAACCTTTTCTACCCTCTCACATAAGGATATATCACATAAACAGGTCTTTCAATATTGATCAAAATATTATTCGTATTAGTCCCCATTTCAAGTCAACTTACTCAGGCCCATCATCGTCCTTTTGACATATTCATTCACAAAAAAATATCATTAACGCACAATAACCATTTCAACACAATCCAGATTTAGTTACTCAACCCTACTACTATGATTTCTCATAAATACACGTTCATTCCTGACCTTGAATTTGTTTTAAGCTAGTTAATTTATACTACTAGTCTTACGTTTTCGTTCATAACAATTAAATTGCAACATTAAGCTCATAAAATCAAACTAGGTCTGATCACCTCACTTCTTCCCTTGTTCGTACTATTACGATCATTCTCTCAAGATTGTAGCATCAAGATTACACCACCAAAATATACAATCAAGAGCAACTATAATCACATGTCATCAAAACATGCTATCCAGAACATCACTTCAGGGGTGTTTTATCAAGAACATCACATCAAGAGTACACCCTCATTACTAGTTATCAACTAGGTTTCACTTATCCACGCGTTCTCATACTTAGGATTAATCCTCCAATTTTATAGTTACGTCACCACATATCTTTCATCACGTCATCATATTTTATGATCCCTCTATCCTCATCAATTGTACATTAATAGTACACATGTATACGATTCACTAATTACAGTTTAACACAAAGATAAGTCATAATCTACCTGGATCGTATAACTAGAATATGCAGCTACTTCGCGGGAGCTTTTCCTTTTCTCAATGTCTCAGAATATTCAAAGTCTAAAAATAAGACATTAAGAAATAAATCAATAGTCTACTTCTTTGATTCAAAGATTTGGGAACTCAACCCATTACATTCTACCCATTGTTTTACAGTCTAATTCGATAATCACAAGCTAAATTATCATAACCCAAATCTACAATGATCACTCCAACCTATTTCATGAATTTTTTACTCCTCTAACCCTATTAAAGTAGTTTTTAACATTAAGGGTTCCAAATTAATTGCATTCTAGGTTTCATACTATCACAAAAACAATGTTCTACAATCACATTCATCCTAGAAAGCATTAATTTTTCACTTTTAGCCCTAGGAATTAACACCCACTATTCTCATTTGAATATCCCTTGATTTCAAAATATATGTTTTTAAACTAAAAACTCATAATTAAAGTTCACCCATTGCCTCTAGGATGTTAGAGAATCGAAAGAGGAAAAGAATAAGCTAGAAATATTACCTTGGGAAGGAGAACCCTTTCTGCCTTTGAGAATCGCCCTAACTCTTCAGTTTTTTCGTGCCCTAGAATAATGGGGTGAGAATCCCAAAATTCTGACTTAACTAACCTTTTGCCTCACATCATCTGCTACAACAAAATTGTACAGCTGTAGTGGTTCCACTATGACTAAGGATCGTTCATCGGCGGTCGTACTGCCCGGGCCCACCAATTTTTTTTCATTCAGCCCATCAAGCAATTAATAAAATAATCTCTTATTTCAAAAAAAATAAGCTAGACCTGCAAAATTTTGAATTCTTATGCTAATGTCATCAAGGCTTTATAACGATCGAATGGGTCATTACAAAATATCTTATATCAGGCAAAACAAATGTCATTTGTTTTTGCCCTCTCTCTCACTTCTCTCTATCTCTATCTCCCCTTCCCCACTGTTGGCCAATGACATCGATGCCCCAATGTCGCCGTTGTCCTTAATTCATCTCCCAAACCCCGCTGCCCACCTACTGCTCTGTTGCTAGCCATCAACCAATGTATTTTCTTCTCGTTTTTTTATTTTTAATCTTTTAGTTATGTGTATTAGGTGTATTAAATTATATTATATTAGTTGAATTGATTTAGATTATTGTTCAATGTGAGTACTTAGGATATTTTAGAATAGAATTTAGTTAGATATGTAAGCTACAGAGTGCTGCATCCTATTTTGAATGGGTTTATAATAGTTTGCAACTGGATTGCTGAGTTGCCTCCGATTTTTTTGAAAATGTTAGAGCTTCCATAGAATTTTTAGATAAAAGAAAATTAGGGAAACCATTTTTTAAAATGTAAAACTCTATTCCATTTTCAAAAAACAGGTGAGATTCTGGATAAAGATTTTGTTTACTCCGAAGGAAACGTGTTAAGCAACTCTCAAAACCTATCCAAAGATAGTCCTTAGATCTAAGTTTAGTTAATACAACAGGGTTGTTTATTTCAAATTATTTGCTAAAAAATGTTGAAAATGAGAGTAGTGAAGAGAGGACAATGATTTAAAAAAAAATAATTCGTATGAGGTATATAAAATATACAAGTAATTATTGCGCTCAACCGCACACACAAGTGCACATGGTCGTACAAGTAATATAGTGGCTCTTTCAAGCTTGATATCGAACCTATAGGGACTAAAGAGTTAGTGATTTTTTTTTCATTTTAGTATTCACGATTAATTTACATAAGAGTGTAAGTAACCCAAGAGTTTATGAGTTTTATAAGTGTAAAAATAATGAAAGTAACAGATAATAAATTAAATGACATAGATTTAATCTACATTCAAGAATATTCTAAGGTTAAGACATGGGATGCAATCATATGTAATATGTATTTTTCGTGAGCTAATTACTTTATTTGGTCGATGGTTATGAGAAATTAAGGTTTGACTATGGTCTTTCAAACATCTAGCCATTTTCCTAAAATGACTTTTGCAACTACACATATGAATTGTGATGCAAGAATTCATCTTAGGTCTAGAAGCATTTGTTCCCTTTTTCAACTGAATGCGGCGTTGTAGGTATATTTCTATCCCATACACTAATTATATCTTTAATGCACAACAAAGATAAGAACACATTACCCTATTCTATTCTACCCTAGTAATTCTCCTTTTGAATTCATACTAAGAGTACAAATTTATCTTAATGTTGACCAAACATTAAAATACATGAAGCAAGAACTAAAGAACAACCATTCATGATAGAAGAACTTAAACTGAAAAGAAAATCATGCTATACATTCATGCTAGTAGCCTCAACTTCAGAATAAGGTAATTTAGTCACTCATTCTTTGATTAAACATCTTCGAACAAGTTTTTAATCATAGGCAAATTTGAAACTAGAAGAAAAGAGAAGAGAAGAGAAAAAAACCCTAGAATTTTCTTCAGCTCAACTCCCACTTTTCCACGTCCTTGCTAAAATTCAGATCATAAAATAAAACTAAGTGTTCTATTTATATAGATGAAAAATAACATAATAGATGACCATCGCCTTGTCACGGATCCCATCACAGAGATTCAACTCCATGACATAGATCTATCGCGGTCTTTCACTGGAAAGCTACTCCAGACTGACAACACCTCAATGTGTCACGGAGGCCATCACGCCAAACCTCCTCTGTGGCACGTTGCTATCGCCAAAGTCCGTTGTTTTGTGTCTTCCAAACTTATTTTTTCTACCAAGGCACTGTGGAACGTTGTTGAACACGAACAATCTCCAACATGGCACGGACTTGACTTCCACATCACTTTTTAGCTTGCTTAATTTTTCATACTTCATCTCCGAGCATCTATCTACAAGGTCAAGCTGAATTTACTGTATTTTCCACCTACAAATAGTCTAATCACATTTGTTAGTCTACAAACATTAATCATTCAGAACATGCATGAATATATAGGTATTATCATCAGCTAGGCTACAGTATAGGTGAAAACATGGCGTTTGGTCGTATAAATAAGCCCAAGATCACCAACTCCACAATTATAACCTTGTTAGTCCTCGGACAATCTTTTTACATCGTTGACGTGATTGAAACATTACCATCATCAATTGGACCAGATCACTCACACCTAGTTATGCTAAACGTTTTAATCATGGCATATAATTCATTCAATCAAGCATGATTTTCACTTACAACATTCATAAGCAGAATCACACACCCTAATGAATAACTTTTCAATCAAAAATCTGGCCAACATGGTAGTCACAAGGTCATCATCTTCACCAAATTCTTCCCCTCATGTGCCCTCACTTTTATACAATGTCCCTACCCTCATGAGACAAATATGTTCACATTTAGACAAATTCTAGAAAATGATTCTCTCACGCTCCAAAGAATATTTCAAGCATACCTAACACACCATAAGTTTGCCTGTAGTGTACTATTCAACCAAGCATGACATCAACTTATAGAATCAAAAGGGCTTTTCATGGTTGTAATGTCGACTTAGGGACGGATAGAATTATTTGGTTAATAGTGAATCTTATCTCTATGCACTTTAAGACAATTACATATTTCCCTTTTTAGCACTTTACTTCTTCAGCACTTCATTCATTCCCCTTCAAGTTTATTTTTCCCCTCTCTTATTTATCCTCATCTGGTGATGTAACGAGTGTGTACCCATGGATTAGACTCACAAATATAAAAAAAATTCTTTGCAATATTTAGATTTTGACCAATAATTTGAGTACACGCACCAATCCTTTTCCTACCTTACTATTTACCTTTTTCTTTGACCTACTGTCTCAATAAAGTGCATTAGAGCCTACTTGGATCAAAGTAATATTGAGGCCATTTGACCAAAAAGGGTAAGGCTAATTAGTGCAGTTGTTCCACACAAAAAATAGGCTTCAAGGCTCAAACGGGGTTCACTAGGGATAATATCAGAGTAAGGAACAAGGAGTGATACAACAAAATAATTTAGGTTCACAAAGAAGTGCCTTAATCGTCTCCAACAAGTTTGATGTTGATTTCAGTTTTTCATACACACAAGGCAAATTCTAGATGCTAGTTAGCAAGAAATATAACAAGTTCTCACCACTCATGGCACCATGGTCCAAGCTTGGTTAGCCTAGACCTCTTCTACTATTAAATCCACATTGAGTGACAAGCACAGTTAAGCCTACAATTTTACAGTTTAGAGTTAAACACCAAAGACTTGTGTGATTCTACCATTATTCTCATTGCTATTTGCTTTTTTAAATGAATGTCTTATGAAGTCTAGCATTTAACCAAGTGGAGTACTGTAGCTCACTAGAGATGGTTTTATTTCTTAAACATGACTAATTTTCCTTAAGACGATCGACATCCATCCATCATAGGGAAAAGTCTCTAACTATGACTAAAAAATTTTTTTACTTGATGCGAAGGGACTATTCTCAAGAAAATCACCGAAAACAAAAGCCAAAAAATGCAAATTGAAAAATAATTACTAGCAACAGCATAGGAGCAGAAACAGATAATATTACTAGCTATTACATGCCAAGTACAAAGTCTTACTCCTAGCTACAAATTACATGCCACACTATTTATTTGTCATCATTCATTACATACCACAGTTTTCAAAAAATCACATAGATTAGCACAAAATGACCACCCCACACTTAAAATGAGCACTGTCCCCAGTGCTTGCAACAAAACAATGTAAAAATAAAGTTAGGCGGGTGAAGTCTCCCTGATCAAATAGTTGTATCATCCTCCTCATCTGGTGCAAGCTCCTCCTCGCTAAGGTCAGAATTAGCAGCCTCCTTATCATCCGACTCAATGTATGAGTGTGCTTGTTGTCTGTCCTTATCTGTCGACACATCATCATCCTGAGGCTCCACAAAGGATGGCCCTATCAGGAACATGGTCATGGCGTGGGAATTGAGCGGATACTCAATGTCAACCTGCTGCATCTCTTCCTTAGTCGCTGGCCTCCCCCGATACAAAGCTGCAACATCTGCAGCCCAAACATCCTGGCTGCATAAGAGTCATCGCGAGCATGTTGCTCGGCTAGTAGTATCTGACGTCTTTGTTTTGGTCACATCTGTTGTGCCTCAGTCAATTCGTGGTTGATACTCCAAAGCTTCCTCCTTAATGTCATGACCCCTCATAAAAATGGTGATTAACCTCCCAAAACCATGTCTATGTCCCAGGTGCAATCGAGCCTTTTTTATGGCCAATTTGATCATAGCACCAACATTGATCTCTATGTTACTTATCAATGCGTAGACCAAGAAAATTCTGTCTTTGGTGACATCTATCATGTATACCCCTGGGATGAGGCAGCTACACACAATCTTAAGCTAGAAATGTGCCTCTTTGTTCATATGGGCATATAGAAAGGTCTGGT
Organism: Datura stramonium; assembly: GCA_018107945.1. NCBI lineage: Eukaryota > Viridiplantae > Streptophyta > Magnoliopsida > Solanales > Solanaceae > Datura > Datura stramonium. The sequence continues at coordinate 12,193 of JACEIK010016728.1, forward strand.
CGTATCCTCTCTCCTTGTGGCAGGTCCATTTGGCCATAGATCGCCGTCCACAGAGTACATGCAAAAACTCAGTATATGGAGGAGTAATGTTGACCTGCCGGAGTGGGTATGGTTCTGTATTTGGAGTACCCAAGATGGCATTGAGGTGATGTGCCTCGAATTGGACCACTTGACCCCAGATCTTTTTAGAGTGGCTGTAAAGAGTGGGATCCCAGTTCACATAAAACTCCCACACTATGTGCAAATTATATTTCCTAGGCTTATTAAAGATGAATTCCATACCCAAGGTATGTAATCGTTGCACCATGTGGGGAAATTCTTGCAGAAAACTCTCCCGGTCAATCCTTTCGAAGCACCTACATTCCTTGTGCTTGGAATACCTTTTATTCCCTTCCCCGACCACCTTGTGAGTGACAAACTGCCTTTTCTAGCCCCTGGGAACTGGTGGGGCTTTCTGGTGTAGCTGCGCAAGATTGAGCCCTTTTTTCCCCCGTTAGAGGAGGAAGTTCCTTTCCTTTTTTGTTGTCGAGAAGTCATTGTACCTGTTCATACAATGCAACAATAAATCTAATTAGCAATTAGTTAATACGGCTAGCCAACACTAAGTTTAGGGCTTTGGTGGACACCCCACACTTAGATGCTAATGTGGGTTCACTAGTCATAACTTTTAGGTACTCAGACTTACCCTTTTTCAACCCACGTTGACTAGTTGTTCCCACAATTAGGAACATTCAGCAATTTGACAAATTCAAACAAGCACAATGGAATATAGCATTTTTCACTTTGGGAAATTCGCATAAAACTCCCACACCATGTGCGAATTATAATTCCTGGGCTCATTAAAGATGAAGTCCATACCCAAGGTATGTAATCGTTGCACTATGTGGGGAAATTCTTGCAGCAAACTCTCTCGGTCAATCCTTTCCTCCGGGAAGTACCTGCATTCCTTGTGCTTGGAATACCATTTCTTCCCTTCCTCGATCACCCAGTCGGTTCCAAACCACCTTTTCTATCCCCTGGGAATTAGTGGGGCTGCTGGCATAACTGTGCCTAATCGAGCCCTTTTTCCCCTGTCAGAGGAGGAAGCGCCTTTCCTTTTTTCTTGTCGAGAATTCATTGTACCTATTCACACAATGCAACAAGAAATCAAATTAGTAGTCAGTTAATACGGCTAACCAACACTAAGTTCAGGGCTTTGGTGGCCACCCTACACTTAGATGCTAGCATGGGTTCACTAGTCATAACTTTCAGGTACTCAGACTTCCCTTTTTCCAACCCACATTGACTAGTTGTTCCCACAATTAGGCACATTCAGCAATTTGACAAGTTTAAACAAGCACATAGGAATATAACATTTGTCACTTCGGGCAATTTACACTTTGATATTCAACTTGGCCTTTGTATTGTATTACTCAGACTTCACACAATTATGAAACTTAGAATTAGGACATGTGCACCATATTTACTCAGTTTGTCTTATGGTATTCAACATGAAGTTCATATTTCTTCACTCAGACTTCAAAGTAGTATAATACTAGTGAATACGAACTTTAAGTCCTTCAAGTCATTGTCCCTTCTATTTCAGCCACAAATCTACTCAACAATCTATTCAAGCATGACATGATAGGTATAAGCCAGCACAGGATATTGCTAATTAACATTTGTACTTTAGTAACACCGTATCAATCAAAATTTGTTCAATTTATGTCCATTCCCTGTTAATCCTGCGTGTCACAACATTTCACCTCTATATGGGCATTCATAGTCTCCTTATTGTCACGCCCCACCTTGGGCATGACTGGCACCTGGTGCCCTACTAGGACCTGAACTACTAGGCTGATTAAGCCTAAGCACCTCTGGTGCAGGGATGACTCTAACTCTGAAATCAAGAAAATAACGGGCTATATAGCGGCTGTAAATACAACCCCCGGTCGACAAGGCCTATAGCCACCTGTGAAAATAAAACAGCTAACTAGAGACAAACAAACATAGGGAGTCCTATACGGGCCAACAAGGCCACCATGATGTCTAGTTTTAACTGGAAAGTAAAATCAGATGCTAAACTGAACTATGACCGACAAGGCCACCAATCAACAGCTAAACAGGGCCCCACACAGCCAACACACATAGTCTAAAATATATATGGGACCCACACGGCCGATATCATCTAACCACAGGGAAGTAATGCAATCTGCAAGCCTCTAGGAGTAATAAAATGGTCGGGACAGGGCCCCGATCTACCCATACTGTACAAACAAAAGAAGTAAACCTCTATCACACAAGCTCCGGAAGAAGGGAGCTGACGGCTCTGCACAGCTAACTGGAATTACGAGGGACCTGCTCCTCGTCTATCTGCACCTGCAAGAAAGTAATGCAGCGCCCCAGAAGAGGGCGTCGGTACCACAGGTACTGAGTATGTAAAGCAGTAACTTTAAATAACTGAAAGTAAGAAATAGAACTAACAATGACTGAAGTAAAGAAAACGGACTGAAGATGACT
>JACEIK010016729.1:1017-14683 GCA_018107945.1 Datura stramonium
GGCCTGGACAGGCCCAACGTGTCACGGAGCCAACGCGGAGGCCCCGCCTCCGTGACACGCTGCCATCGCGGAGGGGCTCTGCCCCGACTCCTTCCGCGATGGTTCGACAGGTTTCTCGTACGATCTTTTTCCGGTCTTTTTTCTAGCATGTATGGCTTTCAAATACGCTTAACCAACACGCGAATAGGCCGTCTATGTGCCAGAATTTATGGGGTGTAACAGAGTCATTGCCACCACTCATCCTCAATACTGTATATTCCGAACAGGTTCTGGATTTTAACCCATGGATAGGAAGAATGAATTGTGGGATGGAACAACGAGTTGTTGTGTAATACCCCAAAAGTCCCTGAGATGTACTCTGAGGGTTGAAACTAAGAAAGCTGGAAAATTAACACCAAGTCACAGAACGACTCATCAAATGACCCGTTAAGTCACTTGATGGATTGTCCAATAACTTGTTAAGTGTGTTCTATGTTGGAAGAATGAGATTTTTGCTCTAGAACTTGACGGGTGGGGCAACGAGCCATCGTTTCACGCCACGAGTCGTGGAGTCTCTCGTTAAGTGTGTGAGAGGAGGAAGTGGCAGTTTTGGTAATGGATGGAGGGACGAGTCATCGTGGACCTAACGACTCATCAAGTGGCCCATGGGAAAAAGAAGTTCAGTAAATAATGATTTTCCAATAAAGGTGATGAGTGAGGAACACAAGTCGTTAGTGGTCCCAACGACTCGTTAGGTCCCTCGTAGTGACTAGAAGTGTTAGTTTTCCTGGGATATTAGTAAGGGTGTTTTTATAAATCCTAAGCTCCTAATCCCTAAACTACGTCGTTTTAAGCTATGAAAGAGGTGTATTAAGAGGGGTTAGCTTATTCTAACCATTCCCCTCCCATGAATTCATGTCTAGACCTTTCCATCGAATATCAAGCCTAGAACCCTTCAAGTTCTTCTCTAAATCTTGTGGGCTTTCAAAGACAAGTGTAGATTCAGTTTACCCTAGGTATGTGAGGCCATGAATGAGGGTTCCTTTCACTCTCATGCTCAAAATTCTCTCCAATTTTATGAATTCAAATTCTAGATCAAGTTCATGACCTTATGGGATTCTATCCTAATTTTATGAAATTCTCTATGATTTACTTATGGGTCAATTCCCTTCACGTTTCAAATCATTTTTTAAGATTCATGGGCAGATTTTGTATATACATTGATTATAATTCACGATTTCAAATTTTATAAAATTAGGCCCAATTATGCAAGTTCATGAAAAGTCAAGTTTATGATTTATGATTTCAAGTATGATGAGATATCTAGTATGTATGAATGTTCAAAAATGAACTATGTATGAATCTATGATTTTGATCAATGAAGTGTATTTCAAGTATGCATGATTATTTGATTTGGGCAAGACAACACAAGACAAGCATGTTTTAAGATCTAGCTAAGGCTAACAAGATCCAATGACAGATATATGTTTTGGAGTCAAGACTCCTCAAATGAATAGATTCAAGCTATGTTCTAGAATATGATTATATGAGCACTATACATGTTTTGGGAGTAGTTTATAGAACCATGTATGCTAGGGGTTCCAAGGTTCCCCGGTCTCATAAATTACGCGTCAACGCAGGTATATTTTGGGGCTTCTCAAGAGAGCATTTCCCCTTGGCCAAGGGAACACCATGATATCACCCCTTAGTTATCCTTCGCCCTAGAAAGGATTAGGATAGACCTCCTCCATGTGGGGAAGATGTGGGATAATCATGCGCTAATATATGGTGGTTGTCAGTTAAGACAAATCTCTCATTGTTCCTCATGATTTCAGTTATGCATGTTTATGACATATGATATTATGTTTTCAACAGGTTCGACTCAATGATAAGTTTATAAGCTTTTACTTATGATTTAAGTTATGGACATCCAAATGATCATATTTTTAGATTTGATTCATTCAATTCAAATATGAGATTCAGTTTATTACTATTCAAGTTTTCAGATATCGACATTGTCATGACCTGAGTCTACACCCTGGACGAGACACGGTACTTGGAGCCATAAGTGACCCCAAGCAAACCCATGGCGTAACATCGCACCGGTATGCTAATTTAAACGTAATCTGAAGTTGTGTAAAAATAATTATTCAAGTAATATTATTTTTAAAAGAGTAAACATAACTGAAATAAACACTGAACAATTATGTCTGAAGCCAATTAAGAACTGATGAGTTGCTAGGACAAGTCCCCAGCTAAATCTATAGTACGATTAAATGAAGAACTGACTAAAAGAAAACATCATCCTCGGAAGATGAGGACCCACCAATAGGTACTGCTGCTGAAATTTACTGCAGGGATCTACGGAAATTGCTGCGACTGAAAACCTGCACCTGTATCATAATATAATACAACATGGAAATATGCATCAATACTTTGAATGCACTGAGTAAGTGAGATATAAATAAAGCATGGAAATAAGAAACTGAACAGAAAAAACTTGAAATGACCACTTGATACGGAGTACTGATAGAAACTGAGCTATAACAAAGATAAGATCAATATACACCCCGACTGACGGTCATAAACATATCCTAAAATTGAGTTACTGAACTGACCTAACTGAGAATGAGCTAGAATGAACTATACTGACAAGTGGGAGAGGCTATAACTAACATATAACCATGTGAGCTATACGTGGAGTCTGATGTACACACCCCATCGGTGAGAGCCCACTCTACCTTGCCATGGTATAGTGGTTGATCTTGGTGATCACGAATCTGAGCCTGTTTGGAGTAATGACCTACGGTGGCCACGTAGTTCAAGGAATCTAGGTGAGCTGGAACCCTGGTCCGCTTTGTGCTAAGTCCTACTCCCACTAGATAGTCCTAACTTGACTACTAAAATTATAGCTCAAAACTGATCACCTAGACTAAGTCAGGAATAATTATATGGAAGTAACCTGAGAGTCTATAGGACTTGATAACTGAAAGCTAGTATTCTAAGACTGGCCAGAGCTTCTTATCTGGAAGCGTTGTAATCGTCTAGAGAACTATCTGATAACTGATACTAGGGAGTGTTACTGAACTCCTCACGAACTGACTATCGTCAAACTGATAAGCTAACTTACTAAAAGATACTGAAAAGGCTATTTACTAACTGAGACTTAACTAGCATTAAAACTGACTGTGAACTCACATGATGGTAATAAAATGGAAATTCAAGAACTAACAAAGTCAAGCAATATTTGTATCTAGAATTATGCAAGACCCAGTTTACTATACTCATACAACTAGGGCTAAGACAATATTTCATGAAGAGAATAGCAGCATGCTTGATAAGTAGTAAAAACATTGCAAGAATTTATAAGAACTACAACCCATAAGAAATATTCATAATTTGATTGAAAGTTAACCGTATTTCTGATATTCAGGCTAGAACTGATAAGGAATTACAAAAGGTTTTTTTGGGGCACAAGTGAACGAAAATTCCTTTGTTGAATTCCCACATACCTGGAGTAGAATCCTTGAGAAAAATATGAAGAAGTCTGAAGGAAAATTGAAAGTCCTAGCCTAGCTCTAAGATGTCTGCCTGAAACTTCTACGTTCTAAAAATTGTGTGTTGAGAGAAGATGAGAGGGATTACATCGATCAACCCTTTTAACTCTCTCCTAAATGTACCAAAAATGACGTAGTTTAGGGATTAAAAAGGTGGGAAGTTTAAAAAATTCCCCTGAGAGAAAGTCAGAAAAGTTGTCCATCTAGATCCAACGGGTAACGCAATGAGTCATTGGTTGACACGATGACTCGTTGGGACTAGTCATTGTTCCTGGGCCTATATTTCATGCTCACTGGAAATTGGAAACAGGAGGGGACAACGGTGTGTTTGATGAACTAACGGGCCGTTGGTTCCTCTCATGGCCATTGGTGGAGTTTGGAACAAAAACTGGAACTACTACCAACGAACGACCCAATGACTCGTTGGTTGAACCAATGCGTCATTATAACTGCTCATCGCCTCCACTATTCTTACCTGAAGGATTCTTGGATATGGCGATGGATGGAAATAACGACTCATTAGAGGTGACAGCGAGTTGTGGGTTCCACTTATTGCTTCTAGGGGATGTCTGGCAGGTTTCAGTACTTGTGATGCAATGAGTGATATGACGACTCCTTACTCCTCACAACGGATTGTTTCATGTCTTATTAGTTCCTAAAAGGTAACCGAAAGGCTGATAATGACTTCAGACAATGGGTCATTACTTCTAAAAATGACTCATTGTCTCGATCGTTCTAAAACAAAATTTTATGCTTCTTCTGGCTGAGTCTGAGTTTGGTCTAGCAAAGTTTTGGAGTTCTAAAATATCTCTCCCTTGGGATCATTCGTCCTCAAATGAAGGCTAAAACTATTGGAAAACTAGAAAAGGAGAGTTGCAATTCCCAAACTGAAACTATAAACTGATTTCTAAAGGAGTGACTCACTCCAAACTGGAATAGGCATACTAACTGAGTTGATGCAACTAGGATGCATATTTAAAACATGAATAGAGCTAATAAGTACGACACTGAATAGAGTATTAAGGAGGAATTTAATACCCGATGCTAAAACTAAACTAGAAGGGAATAAATGAGGGTATTTAGCCATCATGTCTACTTCTGTCTCCCATGTGGCTCCATCAACTAGCTGGTTCCTCCAAAAAACCTTTACTGAAGCGACCTCCTTGTTTCTCAGCTTACGAACCTGACGGTCTAAGATCTAAACTGAGACTTCTTTGTAAGAGAGACTATCCTTCACTTCTACACTGTCTAGTAGTACAACGGAGGTCAGATCACTAATGCACTTCTTCAACAGTGATACATGGAAGACTGGGTGTACTGATGCCAACTCTAAAGGTAACTATAATTCATAGGCCACATTGCCAATCCATCTCATAATCCTATAGGATTCTACATACCTCAGACAGAGTTTCCCTTTCTTTCTGAACCACATCACCCCTTTCATAAGTGAAATATTCAGTTATACCCAATCATCTATAGAGAAATATACTTCTCTTTTCCTCACATCTGCATATAATTTCGGTCGGCTCTGAGCTGTTTTCAACCTTTCTCTAATAAGCTACACTTTCTGCATAGCTTCATAAACTGAATCTAGCCCTATAAAGGTAGCTTTGCAAACTTCAAACCACCCAATAGGAGGCCTACACCTCCTACCATATAATGCCTCAAACGGGGCCATCTAAATACTAGAGTGGTAGCTACTGTTTTATGCAAACTCGATGATAGGTAGGCGATCATCCCAACTGCCCTTGAAGTCGGTCACACAAGTTCTTAACATGTCTTATAAGGTTTGAATAGTCCGCGCAGCCTGTCCACCTGTTTGAGGGTGAAAGGTTGTGCTGAGATTAACTTGAGTATAGAGTCCTTTTTGAAATGACTGTAGAAATTAGGAGGATCATACTAACCACCTGAGGATAGTGTTGCAGGCTCTCAGAGACCATCAGTTGTTCGCTAAGTTCAGTAAGTGTGAATTCTGGTTGACGTCAGTAGCCTTCCTTGGTCATGTGGTCTCAGGTGAGGGTATTCAGGTAGATCCTCAAAATATAACAACGGAAAAAGACTGGCCAAGACCCACTTCCCCAACAGATATTAGGAGTTTCTTGGGTTTAGTTGGTTATTACCGATGGTTTATAGAGGGGTTTTCTTCTATTGCGTCTCCTCTGACTAAACTGACTCGAAAAAAGGTGAAGTTTTAGTGTTGAGATGCAAGTGAGAAGAGTTTCCAAGAGTTGAAGACTCTACTAACCAAGTGAACCTATGGCGTAACATCTCACCGGTATGCTGATTTAAATGTAAGCGAAAGCTGTGTAAAAATAATTATTCCAGTAATATTGTTTTGAAAAGACTAAACATAACTTAAATGAACACTAAACAACTATATCTAAAAGCCAACTAAGAGCTGATGAGTTTCTAGGATAAGTCCCCAGCTAATTCTAAAGTCCGACTAAATGAAGAACTGACTAAAAGAAAAGATCTTCCTCGGAAGATGAGGACTCACCAATAGGTATTGCTACTGAAATTGACTGCGGGGAACTACGGTTTCTACTGCGACTGAGAACCTGCAGTTGTATTATAATACTATACAACATGGAAATATGCATCAGTACTTTGAATGTACTGAGCAAGTGAGATATACATAAAGCATGGAAATAAGCAACTGAACTGAAATAACATGAAATGACCACTTGATATTGAGTACTGATAGAAACTGAGCTATAACTGAGATAACATCAATGTAGACCCTAGCTAACGGTCATAAACATGTCCTAAAACTGACTGACTAAACTGAGCTAACTGAGATTGAGATGGACTAAAGTGTACTGACAAGTGGGAGAATCTATAATCGACATGTAACTACGTGAGCTAGAAGTGGAGTCCGATGTATAAACCTCATCGATGAGAGCCCACTGTACCGTGGCACGGTATAGTGGATGAGCTGGGTGATCACAAGTCTGAGGCCCATTCGGGCTAATAACCTAAGGTGAAAACATAGTTCTGGGAACCTGGGTGCGCTAGAACCCCGGTCCTCTTGGTGCTAAGTCCTACTCCCACTGGATAGTCCTAACTTGACTACTAAACTGATAGCTCTAAACTGACGACCTAGACTAAGTCAGGGATACTTATATAGAAGTAACCTGAGAGTCTGTAGGACTTGATAACTGAAAGCTAGTGTTCTAAGACTGGCCAGAGTTGCTTATCTAGAAGCATTGTGTCACGACCTGAGAGTACACCCGGATTGTAGACACGGGACAAGGAACCCTGAGAAGCTCCAAGTCGACCCATGGAATAATCATCACATACACTTAACATAAGAAACATCAAACATCATGAAAAAGCGTAAGAACTGACTAGAAAATGATATAAATCAAACAACAACTTAATAACATTTAAATACAACACTGATCCTATCTAACAAGTCTGAAAGCCTTCTACTAAAACTAATGAGTTGCTAGGACAAGCTTCCAGCTAACTCCAAGAGACTGAAAACTAAAAACAAAATAAAACCAGAATGCTACTCATGTCCTCGGAGAATGAGGACTCACCACTGATAGCAGGAAGGATGGGGTAGCGTATCTAACCATGCGGCGGAGCTTGGAGACCTAAATCTATATCATAAAATGATATAGCACAAGAGGCGTGCAGTCAGTACTTGGAATGTATTTAGTGTGCAGGAATGTAAACCAATAACTCATAAGAATCAATATACAAATAGGGAGTACGATAAATCACCGGATTAGTAACATAACCAAAAAAGAGATATAACAATCTATATGTTATCCACATATTCATATAATCATAGTCACGTGATAAGGACATGCATTATTACAAGTTCAACTGGAGCACAAAAGTATTTATCGTATGGCAAAAAAATGCAAAGTCCTGACTGATATATAAAAGGTCCCCGACTGTCCAAGGGAAACATTCTCACTCGCGGAAATCCCCAACAGTCGAAGAAAGGGAAAACTTTGATATAAGAAGCCACTGACTAACAAGGGATGTATGAAATACTCTTGCTCCAGGCAAGTTCTAGACATTCCACAANGAAATACTCTTGCTAACAAGAACTCCTGACTAACTAGGGAAATACTCTTGCTAACGAGAAATCCCGAACGACTAGGGAAATACACTTGCTAACGAGAAATCCCGACTAACTAGGGAAATACTCTTGCTAACGATAAATCCCGATTGACTAGGGAAATACTCTTGCTAACGAGAAATCCCGACTGACTAGGGCTAATCCAAATCGCAACAGCTAATCAGAGACAAAAGGACAGTTACTAATTTTCATCATACAACATTCTTATCAATAGGGTTGGCTACTTTCTAATAACATCAACCCAACGGTTGCAATATTATTCTCATGCGTTATCATCATGGAATCAAATTTATAGCTATCTCAAGCATCTCTTGCTAACGAGCATTCTACAGGGGCACACTACGCATATACTATCATGACACTCCAAACCCCAAGTTCATCTCATTCATATGTAATATGGGATCATGCATGGTTTATAAATACAACTCATACTCTAGCGAGATATATGACTTCACTCATTTAAGTCTACAACATTCCACACACTTGTCAAAATCCCTCCTTTGTGAACCCTTTAGCCATGAGCGTTTTAGATTCCAAGGTTTTTATAAAAACAATTTAAATGAGGAAAACAATATAGAATCCGTCCAGGCTTCGTAGTTCAACAATGGAGGTGTAATCTTCTTATGCAAAATCAATTAAATCTAAAGTAGGGTAAGGACACCCAACTTATTCCAATTACTCAAGCCCATAACTTCTACACAATCCCATATGATCATCAACATCATACTCAAGTCATTAGAGTTAATTATATAATATTTTCACACTTCCATCATGGTCATGAGTTTCTACGATAATCATGAACGGAATGTACCATTCCCAATCAATACTAGGATCAATTTAGGGAGAACATACTACATGCATACATACTCACTAAATCTTCACAATTTCATCATATTCATGCATGACTACAACAATCAAGTGAACAATAAGAAGAACCCATTTATTACTCAAGTCCATTCATGAAGAACATGCTACCATAATACAATCCCAACAAATAACCAATAATCCAAAGCGACCTATTATTTAACATTCCAATTCATTCCATAATCCTAGTAAATATCAGCATTTAAGAAAAGGATGAGGAAGAAATTACCCATTATTCAAAACCCTATATCATGATATTTTAAATAATTTAAATTGGGTTCTTATTGAAAACATTTTGGGGCACAAGGATGAAAAGATATCCTTGTTGAAGTCCCACATACCTGGTAGATGAAAACCCCACTTGAATATCTTCCTTGAAGCTTGAAGAACATATTGGGAAAATTCCTAAAATCTTTGGAGAACAGAGGAGAAAGAAGGAGATTGAGAGAATGAGGTTTTAGGCTTAGGAAAACCCTTAAATCGTCCCCCCATACCTAAAATGACCTAATTTTAAATCTGGGAGCATGGGATTTTACCAACCTACCCTTGAGAAACCTGCAACATTTCCCGAACTGATGCCACGACTCACCTGGCGAGTCGTTGCCACGCCCAACGACGCGTTTGGTGTACTCGTCAAGTCTACTGGAAATTCTCAACCTCCAAGACACGACCAATATGAAGACTCGTCACCAGTCCCGACAACCCCTCATTCTTTTTCGTTATGTTCACTGGAAATTTCGTTAGAACCAAAACTTCTCCCTCCTAACGACTGACTAGACGAGTCATTGCCACTCCTAATGAATCATTAGGTCATCTGTCGCTACTGCTTCCTGACCTCCACCCCACGACTGCAGATGACGACTTGTGGCATCCCACCACGAGTCATGAAGTATCCCGTCCTGAGGTATTTTTGCCAGTTTTTCTGCACTTTTCCAATTTTACTTCCCGCGTCTTTTCTTAGTCCCTTCCGGGGTATTACACATTGTAACCGTCTAGAGAACTATCTGATAATTGATACTAGGGAGTGTTACTGAACTCCTCAAGAACTTACTATCTCCAAACTTATCAGCTAACTTACTGAAAGATACTGAAAAGCCTATTTACTAACTAAGACTGAACTAGCATTCAAACTGACTGTGAATTCACATGATGATAATAACATGAAAATTCATGAACTAACAGATTCAAGAAACATTTTTATCTAGACAATTATGCTAGACCCATTTTACTATACTCATACAACTAGGGCTAAGACAATGTTTCATGAAGAGAATAACAACATGCTTGAAAAGTAGTGAAAACATTGCAAGAATTCATAAAAACTACAATCCATAAGAAATATTCATAATCTAATTGAAAATTAACCTTATTTATGATAATCAGGCTAGAACTGATAAGAAATTATAAAAGGGTTTTTTGGGAACAAGGTAACTTCAATTTCCTTGTTGAATTCCCACATACCTGGAGTAGAATCCTTGAGAAAACTATTAAGAGGTTTGAAAGAAAATTGAAATCCCTATCCTAGCTCTAAGATGTCTATCTGGAACTTCTATGTTCTAAAAATCGTGTGTTGAGAGAAGATGAGAGGGATTGTGTCGATCAACACCTTTAACTCTCTCCTAAATGTACCAAAAATGACATAGTTTGTGGATTAAAAAGGTGGGAAGTTACAAAAATGCTCCTGAGAGAAAGTCTGAAAAACTGTCCGTCTGGATCCAACGGGTCCCACAACGAGTCGTTGGCTGGCACCACGACTTGTTTGGACCAGTCATTTGTTGCACCCCGTAAGTTTTTAACATTTAATCGGCCTATTCGTATGTTGGTTGAGAGTTTTAAAGTGCCATACGTACGAGAAAAGGGCCGGGGGAAAGGCTGAACAAGTGCAATGTCGGGATTTCGCGGGAGGAGGCCGAACCAAGCTGCCCAGAGGGGAAAAGTGGCACGGAGCTGCTCCTCCGCGTTAGCCAACATGGCACGGAGAAAAATCAACACATTGGGAAGCGTTCCACATTGCCTTGTCTGCTGCCTCAAGTTTGTATAGGCCTTACCCTTAGATTTCATGTTATTTACTCATATAACTTCGACCAGCAGAGGTAAGGACGCAAGAAACATTTAATTTTCATCCGATTACGCCGCTAAATGCCATCCAAATCCAATTTAACTTCAGGTATCGAAGTATAAGGCTGCAGGGAGCATTTCTACAGAGTTAGTTTCGTGAAATTCGCCCGGTGAATTGTCGTCCCATTGAGCCAAAGTTGTTGGAATTGCTCCAAACTAGTGTCAATACGATCCAAGGCTTAAAGTAAGTATTTCTCCCTTATAAACTTTTGAGAAATAATGAGGTTTAGACCGTGTTCCGTAAAGTTGGAATATAGTTAATATTTATATATAAAGTTTTCCTTTTTGCCGAATTTAGTGTTAAAACAAGTCCTATCTTTCCAGTAACACGATTTCAGTTGGGAAGAGCTATTGAATACTAATTGGAACCTATCAGTTAATCAGAAACTGGCAATCGAGGTATGTTAAGGCATTTTCTTGCGGAAATTTAGTTTCTTCAACATAGTAGTCCAATATGATTCCCAGTAAAGCATGTCAGGAGTATGTTATCATGTTTAGTTGTTGTTGTCAGTTGAGACTCGTAAATTTTATTGTTTTGGGATGGATTATACCTATATAGCTTCCGTGACCACCCCAGGGTTAACAGTTGTGTCACCGCCCGTCAGGGGCGAGGATACGTCGCTCTATGGAGCGGCATGCCATCCGCAAGGGATGAAGATGGGGATCCAGATCCTCATATTGCCGTGGTTGGCCTTATACACACCCCCACCGAGCGTTTACACCCGGGGTGTAGATATCAGGAGTCCTTCGGACTCAGACATAGCTACAGTTAGGGGCTGGGCGGGTCTAGTTGCAGACCCAGGGGATCGATAGGATGCTTATAGATGGTAGTTGACTCAGTATGATCTGGATAGGGGTATATAGATTGAGGTGTACAAACTAGGGCTAATGGGGGCCCAGGTTGGTTATTCTGTGTTGAATGTACCTTCCGGCTTATGGGAACCAGGTAAGGTTTATGCTTGCTTTAGTTACTGATAGTTAGACAGTAAGACACCTCGCTTGTCAGGTATGACCCCTACCCTCCTTATTACAGTTACGTTTAAGCCTGATTTCACTACTTCGGTCTGTTTTCTTTACTTCAGTTATTGTTAGTTCTATTTCTTACTTTCAGTTATTTAAAGTTACTGCTTTACATACTCAGTACCTATCGTACTGACGCCATCTTCTGGGGAACTGTATTACTTGCCTGCAGGTACGCATAGACGAGGAGTAGGTCCCTCGTAGTTCCAGTCAGCCATCCAGAACTGTCAGCTCCCTTCTTCCGAAGCTTGAGTGATAGAGGTTTATATCTTTTGTTTGTATAGTATGGGTAGGACGGGGCCCTGTCTCGACCATCTTATTACTCCTAGAGGCTTGCAGGTTACATTACTTCCCTGTGGTTAGATGATATCGGTCGTGTGGGGCCCATATGTGTTTTAGACTATGTGTGTTGGTCGTGTGGGTCCCTGTTTAGCTGTTGATTGGTGGCCTTGGTTGTCATTGCTCAGTTTAGCATCTGATTTCGCTTTCCAGTTATAACTAGATATCATGGTGGCCTTGTCAGCCCGCATAGGACTCCCTATGTTTGTTTGTCTCTGGTTAGATGTTTATTTTCACAGGTGGCTATAGGCATTGTCGGCTGGGGGTTGTATTGAAAGCCACTATATAGCCCGTTGTTTTCCTAATTCTAGAGTTAGAGACAGCCCTGCACCAGAGGTTCTTAGGCTCAGTCATCTCAGCAATTCAGGTCCTAGTAGGGCACCAGGTGCCAGTTATACCTCCCAAGGTGGGGCATGACAACCTTGGTATCAGAGCAAGTCGTATCCCATGGAGTCTGCAAGCCATGCTAAGTAGAGTCTTATCTATGGATGTGTTGTGCAACACATACTATAGGCAGGAGGCTGCAAGGCATGATAGGATGGTTACTCTTTCTTCTTATTCAGTTGTGCTATAAAGCGGTACAGTATAGGGTTGAGTCCTAAGCTCATTGTACTCTTTTGCTTACAGAGAAATGTCGGACCAGCGACACCCTACAACAGGCAGGAGGCTAGATGTAGCAGAGGGAGAGGGCACCGGCAGGGTGCCTCAACCTCGGTCAGAATCAGCTTGATATGAGGAAGATACGGAGGTATCATCTCGACCTCACCAGAAGTCTCCACCACATCAGGAGCTGCTTGGGACGACCAGTGTGATGGAACCGTCTCCGGACGTTTCTATACCCGTACCATCCGACCAGGAGGTCAGGAGCGCGGTGGTTATGCTAGCCCAGATGATGGCTGCTCAGCGCCAACCAGTGCAACCTACAGTTGTAGAATCCTTAGGAGGGCCGGATAGCTCAAAGGTTCGAGAGTTCCAAGCACTAAGTCCCCCGCAATTCCCAAGGACAGATTGTATCGAGGACCCTCAGGACTTCTTAGATCAGATGTAGAGGATTTTCAGGGTGATGCATGCTACACCCACATAGTCAGTTGAGTTGGCGGTATTCCGGCTACGGGACATCCCCGTGCTGTGGTATGAGAGTTGGGAGAGGTCCCGAGGGAGAGATGTTTCCCGTCTGACCTGGCCCAGCTTCTTACAGGCTTTCTTTGATCATTACCTACCGCGGGAGATTCAATAGGCCCGGGTTGATCAGTTCCTACACTTGGAGCAGGAGTCGATGAGTGTTCGGGAATATGCCATGCGGTTTGATTCCTTTGCTCGATATGCGCCAGCCTTTGTGGACACAATACAAGTCAGGGTACACCACTTTATTATGGGGCTGAACCCAGAAGATGTTGAGACCTGCATCACAGCCACACTGCGAGAGGATATGGATATCGCCCGTGTGCAGGCTTTTGCTCAGAATATTGAGGATATCAGACAGAGGCAACGGGAAATTAGAAGGGCAAGTCAGGAGCAGTGCCGCAGGGACAGACTGGGTAAATTACAGGAGGATTCCCGGGGAGGACCTAGGCCATGGTTATCAGATAGGCCGCCTAGACCCTCGCCTCCATTGCAGTGGCAGAGAAGCAGGTCTAGTCGCCGAGGGCAGCCAGAGCCCGGCGAACGTTCGCGAGCAGTAGGGTCACAGTAG
>JACEIK010016731.1:4058-14662 GCA_018107945.1 Datura stramonium
GAATATATGATTATATTATTATTATTATTATTATTATTCTTGATGGTTCTAACTAACCAATCCTCCTTTAGGTAGAAGAACATTTTTTTGTTTGCTTTTTAAGTTGTAGTTTAATTAGAAGTTTGGTAATTGGGTGCTTGTGGAAGGGGTGGTCCTCTTATGGTCAAATCATTGTCCAAAACAAACTTTATTTGAATTGGGACTTTGAGAAGAGTTGCCTATATAGTGGATGAGTGAGATTGAATTCAAGAAAAGATTGTCACCTTTTTTTTTGAATGAATGAATATGATAATGTTACTCAATCATGCAGGCACAAAAGTTGAATGATCTTTTAGGTACATGAGTGTGACATATGATAGTTTCCCACCCAAAAATGAAAATAACTTTCTTTCAATAGTTTGTTAATTAATATGCAAAACAAACTTCCATAATGTATACTTGCTGATTTATTTTTGTTACAATAATTTTCATCAAATTTGATGCTTTAATTTTATATTATATATATCCTGTCCCATTTCAAATGTCAAGTCATTCTTTACTCTTCTTAAGTGACAAACATATAATTATAACATTAACTAAATTCTAGCAGACAATATTGTACCATATCTTATCGGATTTTGTTACTACATGTACAGCTTATTGATGAGTTTGTAATTAACTAGCTAACATTAATTCATTTAGCTAGTAATTTTTCTATTATAGTATAGGTGTAGGGACGGATGCTTAATGGACTTTGTCAAAATAAATCACCTCATACAGATATTGTCATTCGCATGGTATATATTATGTACGTAGTGTGTATCTATAAGTTTATAGNGTGTGTATCTATAAGTTTATAGTATTAAAATGCAATAATAGTTATATTATTGTTATGTGCACGGATGCATGTATGAATTTGTACTCGCTCTATTTATCTTTACATTTATTAATCATATTACTGAGTAATAATTAGACGTAACTGATTTAACAGAGTCCAATTTATTTGTCACTTCTAATTTTCGAATATACTATAGAGCCTCCCCCCTCTTGTACGCAACTATTGAACGTGTAACATATGCTTTTGGAGCAGAATATTGATGTATACAATTATGTCAATTTTATGAGAAAACAACATAAACCGAGAATATGGGAATATAATTAATATCAAGAAACTGTTCACAAACAGTTGCAATTTAAGCAAGTTATGCTCTTCTTTAGTATTTTCTAAATGTTGGGTTTCAAATGAAATCTCTTTTTTTAAGATGTGGGTCAAAACCAAATACCAAATACTATATAAGATATTATATTAAGGGAAATTATTAAGATATTATTTATTGGACCTAAGAAGGTCACGGACACAGACCAAGATTCACCTAAACTATACCACGTGAAATATAACCATTAATCCCAAAAACATATTACAGCAATAGCAACATATGTGATATAACTTTACAAATAAAATATACAATATATTTTAAGAATTATAAAAAATATTTTATGATATACCCTCAACTCATATCTCAAAAACATATAATAAAGAAATAAATTAAACTACACTTCTCTCTAGATTTTGGAGTATTGGTTATCGTTTTTGTAAATAAAAGCTTCTAAAATTAGTGCAAGGGAGGATATATAATCCTAATCCTAATCCTTTGCCTAAAAAGTAATTAACCTGTAATTATTCAGCAAATATTAATAAGTTGCCTAATTAGGTGAAGAAATCAAATTAATTAATACTTGTGAATCTGTTTTCAGTATCAAATATAGATACAGATTCATAATAGTGATGGAATGGTTTGAAATTTTTATATCCTTAATAAAAAAAATTAGATTTGAGCTTCTGAGAATAAGAGATAATTTTTTTTAAAAGCTCACCTTAAAATAAATAAATAACGGATACCAATTAAAAAAAAAATAGTAACTTGTTCATGAACAAGAAGTGAAGAAGCAATGTCATTTTCATCCTTCTTTATTTAATAAAACATTGCAGCTTGAGAACCTGCTTCTTTTTTTCAGTTGGCAGCAATTTTTAATCTTTTGACAGAAAACGAATAATAATTATGTTGTGACCGAAAGTTTCAAATGCATTTGGGCATGGTATAAGGTTCCATTTTCTACGAGTTTATTTAAATGGTATATGTATTATCCCAATACTTGAAATTAAGATTTGCTTATACAACAAAAACAAAGAGAGAAGAAAAGTTGTCCACGTCCTCACACAACCCAGCCCATCAAATACTTACTATATTACATTTACATGCAGACTCTTGAGTAAATAATTTTGACAAAGAGCATTTAATTTATGGAACACGCCTTTGCCCCTTTAACCTAACTATACTATGTGGTCACCTCGTAACCAACTCACAGCAAAGAAATTGAACCCCTTTTTTCTCAACTTCTTTCTTTATCAATATCTAATCACAAATATTCAACTGGTCCCCAAAAAAAAAAACTTAAAATAAAAGTTTCACAAGTTTCAAGTTCAGTCACCTCCACTCCCTATATATAAATCTTCCATATTTTACACCTTCATGTAATTTCACTTTGTTCACTCTTTTTTCTTATTTCCTCTTCCCCCAAGAAAAGGAAAAACACACTTTCTCATCAGTCCTTTTTAATCTCTCTGATATTTGCAGCAGAATTAGAAACATATATCAGAGATTCGTCTGCGTCAGTACTGCAGAATCAGCAAACACATACACACAAATATATATCCTTTCAGTCACTAGCAATACACAGTGCAGTTAAATAACGGTTTTTCTTTCTTCCTTGCCATCTCCTTACCCATTTGGCCATTTCTTGATTCTTTCTCAACTTTTTGCAAAAATGATTACTTGGCACGATCTGTATGTTGTGTTAACAGCAGTTGTACCTCTGTACGTTGCTATGATCTTGGCTTATGGCTCTGTTCGTTGGTGGAAAATCTTTTCCCCTGATCAATGCTCTGGGATCAACCGATTTGTGGCTATTTTTGCAGTCCCTTTACTGTCCTTTCACTTTATAGCCATAAACAATCCATATGAGATGAACTTCCGTTTCATTGCTGCTGATTCACTACAGAAAGTTATCATGCTTGTGGTTCTTGCTTTATGGGCTAATTTGACTAAAAATGGCAGCCTTGAATGGAGCATCACGATTTTTTCTCTTTCTACACTACCCAATACATTGGTGATGGGTATCCCTCTGTTAATTGCCATGTATGGTGAGTACTCTGGCAGTCTCATGGTACAGGTAGTGGTGTTGCAGTGTATAATATGGTACACCCTTTTGCTTTTCTTGTTCGAGTACCGTGGGGCCAAGATGCTTATAACGGAGCAATTCCCAGAAACTGCTGCCTCCATTGTTTCATTCAAAGTGGAATCCGATGTTGTTTCTCTTGATGGCCATGATTTTCTCGAAACCGATGCTGAAATTGGCCAAGACGGTAAACTTCATGTTACTGTAAGGAAATCAAATGCTTCCCGGAGGTCGTTTGCTATGGACCATCGGCCTTCGAATCTCACCGGAGCAGAGATTTACAGCCTCAGTTCTTCGAGAAATCCAACACCCAGAGGGTCTAATTTTAACCACAATGATTTTTACTCTATGATGGGTTTCCCCGGAGGAAGATTATCCAATTTTGGTCCTGCAGATATGTACTCTGTCCAATCTTCTCGGGGTCCGACTCCGAGACCATCCAATTTCGAAGAAAACTGTGCTCCAGGAGGTCTGGTTCAGAGCTCTCCGAGGTTCGGGTATTTCCCCACGCAGCAGGCAGCGCCGGGATCTTATCCTGCCCCGAACCCCGAAATTGCTTCGACAGTGCCCAAAAGCACAAAACCTCAGCAACCAAATGTACAAGCACAGAAGCAGGAGGCACAACAACAGCAACAGCAGCAGCAGCAGTCGAATGCAAAAGCCAATAATCACGATGCTAAGGAGCTTCACATGTTTGTATGGAGCTCAAGCAATTCCCCAGTGTCGGAAACCGGCGGCCTCCACGTGTTCGGCGGCAATGATTTCAGTGCTAACGAACAATCAGGTCGGTCCGATGGAGCCAAAGAAATCAGGATGTTGGTTTCTGATCATCCTCAAAATGGGGATATTAAAGGTACAATTTATTTATTTTTTACTTGTTTAATTAACTCATAAATTGGAATTAAAAATTTAGAAGATAGAACATAAACTGTTTATAAATACTATTATAATATGCTTTAATAATTTTATATTTGAAGCCATTCCGCAAACAGGGGAATTCGGTGGGGAGGATTTCACCTTTGGAGGTGCCAATGGTGGTGGAAAAGACGGGGACGAAGAAAAAGGCGAAAAAGAGGGACCCACTGGACTGACTAAATTGGGGTCCAGCTCCACATCGGAGCTCCACCCCAAAATCGGCGGAGTTCAAGATGCTGGTGTCGGAAAACAGATGCCTCCGGCAAGTGTTATGACCCGTTTGATCTTAATCATGGTTTGGCGTAAGCTTATCCGCAACCCAAACACGTATTCAAGCCTTATCGGTCTGATTTGGTCCCTAATCTCATTCCGGTAAGCTAATTCCTGATTAAAGCATCAATTATTGTCCTATGTTTTTCAAACATTTTCAGTTAATTTGTCCATCAATTAATTAGGTTGTTTTGTTTGTTTGTTTGTTTGTTTTTGCAGGTGGCATGTGCATATGCCCAAAATTTTAGAGAAGTCAATTTCCATTCTCTCAGACGCTGGCCTTGGAATGGCTATGTTTAGCTTGGGTAAGTAAATAATATAGAGTTGTCAATAAATAATTCGTACGTATTAAGTCTATTTTTTAATATGAATATAGGGTCCGATTAAATTTAGAACTATAATTTTGTTGTATTAATTCTTGACGCTCGCATTATCATATTTTTCAACTATATTTTGTACCTTGTT
Source organism: Datura stramonium (assembly GCA_018107945.1). NCBI lineage: Eukaryota > Viridiplantae > Streptophyta > Magnoliopsida > Solanales > Solanaceae > Datura > Datura stramonium. Next base: position 8,925 of record JACEIK010016731.1, read on the forward strand.
TTTTTAATGCTTATAGTACCTTTCTCTTTCATATGCAAACCATTTTTAGTACGTTAAGTTTTGCAATTTTGACCATCCAATGGCAGTAGTAACAGGGGTAGTTATATTATCAAAATCATAGTCTTCGTGGGGTCGCGAAGCTAATGTCCTTACTTGACTAAGATCATTGATTTGGTTACTAGTTGTTGAAATTTAATGTGAGAATTTTCAAAAGTTATTTAAATACAGAAGAAGACAGAAGATGAATGAAGAAATTTTAATTAGTTTATGCGTTTGAAAGGTCATGACACGTATACTTTTATTTTTTTATTTGTATATATTATTAGTGCGAAGAGTAACGAGATCAGTTAAACTTGATGTGTAGGTTTGTTTATGGCTCTTCAACCAAAAATAATTGCGTGTGGGAACACAGTGGCTACATTTGCAATGGCAGTGAGATTTCTGACTGGCCCAGCAGTTATGGCTGCTGCTTCAATTGCCGTCGGCCTTCGTGGTACCCTTCTCCATGTAGCCATTGTACAGGTAATTTTTGGTGGCCATGAAATGACAAATTTCTTATCTCCCTTATTTAAAGTTGCATTAATATGGCTGGTTCACAAATACTTCAGTATTTCATTATGGATGTAATTTTAAAATGTTCTTTCTTGATTATTATTATTATTTTTTAAAATAAACATTTTCTTGTAATGGTTTCTTTTAGGCTGCATTGCCACAAGGGATTGTCCCATTTGTGTTTGCTAAGGAGTACAACGTTCATCCAGCTATTCTTAGCACAGCGTAAGTAAAATTGCACAACCTGTTATGTCCATAAATTGTTACTCGTGCAATAATTTGCTCCTTTCTTTTTCTTCTTCTTCTACATTTCAGGGTTATTTTCGGGATGTTGATAGCGCTTCCAATCACATTAGTGTACTACATCATCCTTGGATTATAAGAATATATGTTTAAGTGAAGAGAAAGAAGAAAATAGTGGAAATCAGAGGCTCAATCCATGGGATGAGAATTAAAATTACCCAAGAAAATTCCGAGATATTTGGAGCATAGGACAAGAAATTTGACTTAAATTTAGTTATTGAGGCCTCCATTTGAAGAAAACAACATATCCAAAATGTTGCAAACTTGGAAAAGAGGAGACAAAGAGGAGCAAAACATGGAAGCAAAAGGGATGATTATAGTTTATAGTCTATTTTTCTTCCCCATAATCATTACGCGTGTGAAGTATCAATTTGAAAAAACAAAATTGTCAATTAGTAGAAATTCAGATTGCTTTTGACTTTTGAATGTTAGATTGTAGTACTTTTTAGTTCTACTTCTTTCCTTTTTTTTTTTTTTTTTTAATTAACCACTCTCGTGTGTATTTATTTACTCAGGCTATTGTAATAGTTTGGTTTGCTAGTTGTTTACTTCCACTGTAATTACATTTAGATATTTAAAGACTTATGGTCCAAAAATTTTCATGCCTTAGGTGTAAAATTTATAACTTACGAGTTTGAATAGTGAGATCAATCATTGTTACTTGTGTTATGTGATACTTTGTGTATTATATGCCGTCATTTTATGACAAAACAGATTTCATGTCTTCTTCACATTGTAATGTGAAAATGATGTATTCATAAAAAAGTGAGACATTTCACATTCAAAGATGATTTTTTCACCTCAAAAGAAAGAAGAAAAAAAAAAAGAGCAACGATGCTAAAAGAGCTATTTATAAAAAGGGAAAAAGGAAGAGGAAACAGTGGGTGGATCTTTGAAAGAAAATTTTATTTTTTTCCCTTCTAAGGCTACAATGGATCTTTGCAAATTGCTATTACCTTTTTTTAATTTGGCAACAAAGCACTTTGGGTGTGGGGGCTTTCATCGAGAGCAACGTGAGATAACTCATATACAATAGAAAAAAAAGCTGCAAGCTGCATGAGTCAAAAGTGCTACTTACTTTTGGCTTTTGATCACTCTATTGTCGAGATAATGATTCAGAACACTGAAATTACGATATCATTTTTTTAATTTTTAATTACAAATAGAAGTATAATTGCGTACAGAAAAGTTTAAATACTAGTTCAATCAAATCGTTATAAGTTTTAATTATTAACATTTTAAATTATCGTTCTAAAAATTCAGAATCTATATAGTTAAAATTTTGGTTTCTTTTCAAATTAGAATTTCAAGTTTGCTCCTTGAAAATAAAATAAGAAAGTTGCTAATAGAGTGTGTTTCAGTTAATGGACCTTAAGTAATATAGATTCGAATAAATTAGAATCACGAAATGAATATCAAGCGGCGGATGATAACTTAAAAAGAAAAGATGATAGATCATTGATCAGGATGATGATAGTGATGTGCCCATAATCCTACCCTACTCCTCACCCAAGCATGGGTTGTAATACAATGAACATATCACCTCAAAAGTTGTCCTACTTTTTTCATTTTCATTATGTTGAAATGTTGAAAAAGTCATACTCACCATATTCAACTAAAAATAGTTCATGAGCTCTTTAAGTTATATATGCTGATAATCTCAATTTTCTTACATTATTACTCTAACTAAGTGCTTTGAAGCTATGGTGTCTTTAATTATGTCATTAACTATAGGTGTAAACTAGCATACTAATTACATTGTAAACCTCTATCTTTAGACAAAGTTGATAGAGAAAGAAAGTAATAAAGAGAGAAATTAATGCACAGAAACATAAGAAGGCTTGAGGTATAATATTTATCTACATTTGACATTTGCATCATATCAAACTAAATGATATACCTTTCACTTGATCATAACTAAAGGATGAATATATACATAAATATTGAATACGAGTAAATTTTTACCTCTAATACGGGATCAATTCACCTAGTGGTGGAACTACCTTATGCTAGATCAAAAAATTACACCGTTTAGTTAGATTAAAATTTTTAATTTTATGTATAAATATTAGATGTGTCTATTCTTTTTAAATTTTGACACTCTTTAATAAAATTTATTGACTTCACCATTGAGTTGATCGGCTTTAGAGCAACAGGAGGAATCTGCCCGAGAAGGGGCTCGCGTCTGATAGCTAGTTGGTGAGAAAATAGCTTACAAAGGCAATAATCACTAGTTTGGTCCAAAAGAATGATCAACTACATACATTGAGACTGAGACACGACCCAATACTTGATGCAGCTACCACAAAATATACAAATTCCAAAATCAATATAATAATTAAGCAATTAATCCCGTAATTTAAAAAAAAAAAGCGTAACACCCAAGTATTTTTGTGATAAGTAAGTAATGGTTGATTAAAAAAGTAGGGAATAGTAGATTGAGATTGTTTAAATTCCAACAAAAAAATGTCACGTAGCACAACATTCTCCTCAATCTAAAAGACGTTGATTTTACGCTGTCGTATTATAAGGGGGCACATGCACTACAAACTTTGCAACTTTCTTTTTTCCCCGAGCACTTCGATTTACTCGACGATTTGTTCTCTTTTTTTTTTTTACCGCGGCCCCACGAGATACGAAATTAATCTTTTCACCTTGAATTACGGCGGTAAAAAAAACAAAAGTGAGTTGACGTGGTTTGAAAAGGATATAGAACGTGGGTTGTAGGGAGAACGTAACAAAAACGTCTCTATATCATGCGCCTCCGAGCTGTGTGTCTCCCATGGTACCTACTCCATGCAGTTGACCGGGTTCAGTTTTCTACACCACGGTGAGAAAGTTTTCTTATTGCGGTAAAACGGATAAAATTCTTTTATTTCTTTTATTCTTAATAAGATATTATCTGATATTTGATATGTGTCGTTCTTGTATATAACATGCTTAATTTTTCAGCTGGTGATATCGTGAAATGAATAGCAGCCTCCCATATGTGTTACGAGCTCACAGCAATCGAAACTCAATTCTGATAATGTTGCGGCTTTATTTTATTTTCCCTCTTAATAATTCGAATTATAATTTTAGAGTTGGATATTCGAGCAGCCCTCTTTCTTGTTCCCTCGTTAAAGGTAAAATTTGAAGAAGAGTGACCTAAGTTCGATTTAAAATACATTTTAAAGAGTATAATTTCCTTGATCTTATCTTATTTTACTTTTTACTTTGTTTATGTTATCAAGATTAGATCAGAACAGGATTTTCTTGACAACAAAAATAAAGATATTATGGTCTCGATAAGAGATAGCCCAAATTACTTAATACTAATCTCTTCCATTTTCATTCCTAGTTATTAGTTATATTTTGGTGAAACCAAAAGCTCTTTGCCCAAATGCAGAAGCACTGTCTTCGATTTTCTAGGGATTGAGCTTTTGTCCTTTCTCACTCTAATTATTTCTTTTCTACTTTGAAAAAGAAAAAAACTTTAAAATTAGCCACCAAGATGACTGTTTTTGACTCTCTCTATGTATATATTGGTTAAGAGACCAGATATCTATATTAAAGTACAATTAAATTTGAATTCATTATGAAAATTTAATTTATATTATAATGTATATTTCATAAGTTTTGGATAGCCGTAAAGATTACGCACCGACCGCTATGTACTATAGTTAACGCATGGGGGGCAACCGCATTCTCCTTGTAGTGTTAGGCCCATGCATGCACAATAATTTTTTGAGTAATAGTTATATATTTGATTAGTTAATTTGAACCATCGATCAATCATATCGAGCTTGATTATAAAAATATATTTAATTGATCAGAATATGTCACAATAACTAATACACAATTGCAAATGCAACATGTGTGTTTCTTTCACCAACATGCATGCATGAAAAAACCAAACATAATATTAGTTTGATTTGCTTGTCAACAATGAGGGAACTGAATCTAAGTTTTCAAGACAAGATAGCCAGATATAATTCGAACACCTTCATTTGTTGTATCCCTTTTTTCCACTATTGTGTGTCTTGATCTTTGATTTTTTTTTTCCCTTTAGAAAAATTCTAAATTTTAATAATATAAAGGAAATTGCTAGTTTTGGACTGGAATTTGTAGCATTTTTCTTAGAGTTGGAGACACTCGTGGCCCTCTCTCCATAATCCTTTGTATTCGACAAAATTATTATGTTCTTAGCCAGCTACTATGTCATGTTCTTTTCTGTTCTTTTTGCTGTCTCATTTTGTTCTTTTTTCTTCCCATTTAATCTTCATTTTTTCAAAAAAGGTTATGAACGAAATTGTAATTGTATGTATTTCATAGAATTATACAGAAAAGATTAACACGACTTACTAGAATGTCATATTGGACTAGCTATATTTTCATAGTATAATTTTATCCCCTCTAATCTAAATTGACATGAGGTAGATGAAAAAAGAAAATGTTAACGTCTTGATTTTAATGCTATAATAATAACAATAATGACTTGTTACTACTGGTGGGGGCCGGGATGAGTGAAGGGAATAATTTCCCAAATACATAACATCTTCAATTGGTACACTCATGTGTTCATATCTACTTTTGGTGATATAGACCTATTTAATACTTTATTTTATTTAAAAAGAATGTTTTTTTTAAATAATTTTTAATGTTAATTTTCCACATGTCGTATTTAAATTATAAGATTAATATGTATTTTAATATATTTCACATATTTTAAATTTAAAATCATAAAATTTAATTTTTTAAAAAAATTCTATATTAAGTTAAAATCAGATCAATAAATAAAAACGAAGGGAGGAGACAATATTGTCAAAAGTTAATAATCAATGTAATAGGACAAGTGAATGCCCATGGACTAGTTATAATAGTACTACGACGTCGACTTATAT
>JACEIK010016734.1:0-14657 GCA_018107945.1 Datura stramonium
TACTTATTCAGTAGTTGTACTTACCTTGCATACTTGGTACATACCAAGTACTGACCGCATAATATATGTTGTATCATTTCATGATACAGGCTTGGACGTTTAGGTTCAGTCCCTCTACTGGTTAGATCCTCATAGTTAGCATTTTCTCAGCTTGTTGGTGAGTCCTTATCCTTCAAGGACCTTCTCATCAGTTTATCATCAGTATATTCAATTTCAGTTATTAGTGAGTTAGTTGGGGTTTTATCCCATCAACTCATTAGATTTTAGAGGCTTATTACACATAATATGTATTCAACTTCGGATTAGTGTTATGTACTCTGTTGTTTAGATTCTTATTGAAATTTTCAGACTTCCGCTATTTCAAATGTTAGATTTCCGCATTTATTATGTTGAGCTAGTTGTCATGTTTGTGCTATGGGTTGACTTGGAGCAATTAATGGTTCTAGGTTTCGTGTCTAGATTCGGGCCTATGTTCGGGTCGTTACAAAATCATACTTACCTAAAATAAGAGAAAATACACACCTGACATTCTCATTTTAGACATAAAGGACCCAAAAACTCTAATAAAAATATAGAATGCATAGTGAAATCACCACGCATAAAACATCTTTGATTTCCGCCAGATAGAGTGATAAATTTTTGTACCGATGTGAGTTTCGGTACCCAACCTATATCTATTCTACTTTATAGAATGGCCCCAGCAGAGTTGAAAGAGCGAAAAGAACAATTAAAAGATCTTCTTGACAAAGGATTTGTCCTACCTAGAATATCCCCTTGGGGTGAGCCCGTATTATTTTGTACGAATGAAAAATGGCTCACGGTGTATTTATTTAGTCTATCGACAGTTGAATAAAGTTACAATAAAGGATAAATATCTACTTCCTCAGTATAGATAACTTGTTTGATCAGGTGCACGGTACCAAATGTTTCTCAAAAATTAATGTAATGTTCAAATATCATCAATTGAAGATTAGAGAAGTATATATTCCAAATATAGCTTTACGAACTAGATATGGGCATTTTGAATTTCTTTCCATGTCATTTGGTGTAACAAATAACCCAAAAAGCCTTCACAGATCTTATGAATATGGTTTTCAAACCCTTTTTCTACTTATTTGTAATTGTGTTTATAGATGATATTCTAATATACTTAAATGGCGAAGAAGACCATGCAAATCATCTTAGGTCATGATTAAAAACCCTTAAAGACCAATAATTATATGTAAAATTCTCTAAATATGAGTTCTGATTGGACTTAGTAGCATTTCTTGGGCATGTAGTTTCCAATGAAGGTATTATGGACTCAGTAGCATTTCTTAAGCATGTAGTTTCCAATAAAGGTATTAGTGTGAATTTTCAGAAAATTGAAGTTGTAAAGAATTGGCCTAGACCTACGACACCCACATAGGAATGTTGTTTCTTGGGGCTAGGAGGATATTATAGAAAGTTTGTTGAGGACTTTTCTTCTATATCTGCTACACTGAAAAAGTTAACCCGCAAGGCAGCCAAGTTCTAATGATCAGAGACTTTTGAAAGGAGTTTTCAGGAGCTAAAAGATAAATTAATGCTAGCACCGGTATTAGCTTTATTCGGAGCCACTGAAGGGTATGTCAGTTATAGTGACGCTTTCACTATTGGGTTATGTTGTATATTGATGCATCACGACTAGTAAGGTAATTCCATATTGATAATGCTAAAATTACACTCCTAAAAGTATGATGCGGACATTGGCAATAAAGAAATCAACTAGGTGTGGGTCGATCCTATGGGGAATAAGGTAAAGATATAGAATAATTCTAGTATTTAAGCTTTTAAGTACATTATTTCCTAAAAGGAGATTTTTGTAAATAAATAAACACATGACAATATTGACAGTTGTATTGTTATCAATATTATGCAATTAACTAGGGAAGTTCCCCATGGATTAATAACTACTTCGGGTTTTACACCAGTGATCTATCCTAATACCTAGCTTATAGAACTGAAAACATGGATTCATAAAAACGACTAGTTTGGCCCTATTGGATGACTATACTCATTACCGGGTTATGTCACTAGAGTGATTTCACTTTAACCATTATCAACTTGTTACAAATTAAATATCCTGCAATCGCAACTCAAGTCATATAATGAATCATAAAGTTTAGGGATTTATTGTTATTCTCTTTTAATAATCTCTACCTATCTAGATTTAAGCAAGTAGGGAATTTGGTAAAGTCCTAACATTGAACTCTGTTAATATGTTTAAGATGAAGAGAATATAATACAAGCATTAGCATTTGTATAGAATCACTTTCTGCAAACCCTAGTTTGTTAATTCACCATGGTTCCCACAACCCTAGTTTTTGAAGTTCTATCTTCTCATGATTGTAAGCAAACAATTTGTATTCATTGACAAAAATATAATTTAGAACTTACGATAATGATAAAAAAGTAAACTCGCTTGATTAATGCAAAATATCAATGAAGAAAAATTAAAGAATAATGGAAGAATTAAAGCAATAAATTCTCCAAAAGTTGTTCTCAATATTTCAAAAAGTTGAATACTTCTCCANAGAATTGAATTCTATTCCTCTCCTAACAAAAATAACCTAGAAAAGTATTTACACAAATAATTAGAAACTTTTCCTAAATTAATAGGGAAACTACTAAATGTCGCCGCCTTCACCTACGACTCTTACCATGATTGTATGAGTCGTACCTATGCTCGTACAATGTTTAGAAACTTCTAATTTTTGGCGAAGTGTTGGAAATTGGTATGAATCGTACAAATATCCTACGAGTCATACAATCTGGTTATGGTCTGAACTTGAGACTTCTGGCATCCTCTGATTATTTCCACGAGTGCCTTGGTACGTCTCATACCTTCGTTCTATAACTTGTGATTGCCTTTTGTACCTTGACTTCTACCTTTCATCAATTCTTTTGAACTTCACCACGGATCCTTGGTACGGATCGTAGATAGATATCACGATCAGTGGTTGCTACCCGTACTAGGAGAATGACCCAGTGAAGATTCTTCTAATATTTTCAATGACTTCCTTTGTACGGCTTGTACCGACATAGTACGACTCGCACTATGATTCGTAACTTGGTCTTCGCCTTAAGCTCATCTTCTGGGACTTTCCACGACTCTCAGTACGGCTCGTACTATGATTGTATGGCTCATAGTGAGATCTATACTTGGCCCTGTTCTGCATTCTTTTAACTTATTTTGCACATTCCAACTCCAACACCTAATTTTCCTGAAAACAATGCAAAAGTGCATCATATCCGTATTAACACACCTAAGTCCATGCTTATTTTCTCAGTTTTAAGCATTGAAAGTGTTGTAATCCCAAAGCACATCAACACCCTCAACTTAAGACTTTGGCTTTTCCTTAGGAAAACTAAACTAAACTATAAAATGATTCTTAACTAGAAAGTATCTTGGAAGACCTACAACCAACACAACAAAATTTGCACAACATACCATTATCAGTCATTGACCCCTTTTTCATTCAAATCAAATCAGCTATGCGTACATGCAACTACAACTCATGAAATTTAGGGATCAAAATATGGAGTCTAACTATTAGTAGAGAATTGAGCTACCACTAATGCTATTTACACAAATAATTGACAGAATGCAATACAAACCATGTACCCTAACAGCAGATAAAGTCCCCAAAACTCACAGATATCTAGAAATATGAATCTTGGGACTAAGCAAGTAAGACTCTCACTCTCAAAATGAAGTTTCAAATACTGCACATCGGGTACCATATGCTTGCCCTTATTTTCTCTAGTTCTTTTTCTCAAATAGTCAGGCTAGGATCACTATAAGACTTTTCTCGGCTTGTAATGCAGGATTCGGGTCGGGTATGGTAGATATGGATATAAGTGACTCACCCTCCTTGGAATTATACACTTTGGCTTCTGTTATGTCCCGGAAGCCCAAATATTAGACTCAATAGTTTAAATAGAGAAAAAGTTGAAATTTGGCATCAGACACAGAACGAGTCATGAGGAGACTCGTGAGAACAGCCCATGAGTCGTGAAGTGACTTGTGGGGAAGCCCAAGGATTTAATGTGAAACTTGAGAAATGAGACCCCACGAGCATGACCATGACTCATGGTCAGACCCCACGAGTCATTAGGTTAGTCGTGGGGTAAGTGAGAAGGAAAAGAGAAGAGGAGAAGCAGTGTACTTGATGAAAGGAACCTACGAGTCATGGTCAGTCCCCATGATTCATAGGGAGGGTCGTGTCCAAGCATAGAGTAATTTTTTTGAGGCCAAGGCAGTGTACATCACGGATGGTGACCAAGAATCATGGTCACTAGGTCACGAGTTGTTAAGTCATCCGTCATAAGCCCAGCAGATTGAGAAGCACTGTACTTCATGGATCAAGCCACGAGTCATGACCCTTGATGACAAATCGTTAGGTCCCTCGTTGGGACCACATGACAATTATTTTTTGCGAATTTAGTAAGGGTTATTTTGTAATTCGTAAGATCCTAATTCCTAAACTATGTCAGTTTGACTTATGAATAGTGACTTTTAAAGGGGTTAAGTTCATTTTAGGCCTTACTCGTTCATGCATGCAAGGTAGAATACTAGAGAGGGTGATCAAGCCTAGCATTCATCAACTTCTCTTCAATTTCCTATTGGGCATTCAAAGAAGTGCAAGAATTCGCTATCACGAGGTATATAGGGTTCTGAATGGGTGATTTCTTTCACACCAATTGCCAATCCCTCTCTAAATCATGAATATTCTATGTCTAGACTATGGGGTTTTAACTCAATGCATGAATTTCCTAATTCTTTACATGGGTATGATATAAGTATATTTCTACCATTGAATTATGAAGTATTGGCAAGTTTTATAATGTTTCAACTAAAAATCATGTTTCTATTTTTATGAATTAAAAGTCCATTGATGAAAAATTCATGAAAGCTGAGATTTGTGATGAATGTATGATGATGATGAGATATTATGATGAAAAGCATGTTTTCAAGCTACTCATGTCTATAATAATGTTTTTGTATATGAATTGAGCATTTTCAAGTATGATAAATCTTTGAGAAATGCCCACATGTTCAAAGTATGATTGATGATTTCCTAAATTAAGCTTACCACATGGTTTTGGAGCGAAGACTCCCAATATTATTTTAGTTTGTGGTATGTTTTGAGTTAAAACTTCTCTTATGCATGATTTTAGCTTTGATATGAGTTTGATTTATGAGCTTCGTCAATGGAAGATGTTGAGCTTCGTTAAATAATGATGTAGAGCATATGCATGTTTTTAGGAGTAGTGTCTAGCATCGATCAAGCTAAGTGTCGATCACCCTATACCTTAGAACTACGCGCCAACATAGGTTGATACGTTATGAATTTTGGACCTCACTTGTGAGCTATCCCCGACCCTATTGCCCCATGAGCTTTATATCGATATCATGGTATCGTCCCTTGCCCTGGTAAAGCTTTGGACGACTCTACCCACTTGAGTGTGATAGTTGGGACCACATAAGCTCTATCGTGGTATGTCAATTAAAAGACGATTCTCCCATTGTTCCTCATGATTTCAGTTATGCATGTTCAATACTCATGAGATTTACATATGTAAGCATGTTCTAAAGTGGGTTTGACTTAATGTTCAGCTTTACTTATAAATGTCATATTTCAGCTTTGAGTCAATTGATTATGCTATGATATGTTATGATGATATGTTATGTTTTGATGAGATCATGATTTTAGAAAGAATGCATGCAAGCCCCACTCTCAGATTCTTAATGCTTAAGTTCTACATGATGCGTTGTCTTTCAATGATTTTACTTGCTTGAGCAGTTTTACTTACCCTGCATACTCGGTACATTCCACGTACTGACTGCATACTCTATGATGTATCATTTCATGATACAGGACCCGGCTCTCAGGTTTAGCCCCGCTCACAGTTCGACTTCAAAGTTAGCACATTCGCTGTTGATAAGTCCTCATCACCCGAGGACTAGACTAATCAGATTTCTTATGTACTTTCAGTTTCATATTGTTGAGTTAGTTGGGGTCTTGTCCCATCAACTCGTCATGTTTAGAGGCTTTCAGGCATATGGTTGTATTCCGCTTTTGATCATGTATTTTGGTGTTATGTTTAAGTTGGACTTCCACTGTGGTTATATTCTTAATTTCATCAGTTTCTTTGATTAAGATAGACGTATGCATGTGCCATTGGTCAACTTGGGGTCTCTCAGGGATCCTTGTCTCGTGTTGCGATCTGGGCCTCCATTCGGGTTGTGAAAAACTTGGTGTCAAAGCCATAGGTTTGAAGTGTCTTGGGGTGTCTGAAAGCTGCGTTAAGTAGAGTCTTTTTCATGGGTGTGAAGCACACCGCACTTATGATGAAAAAACTACGAGACATTTTAGGAAATGTTCCCTTCTTTCATGATCTATGTCATGCGATGAAATATCTCCCTATCCTTCTAATTCGTGCTATTCACGATTGTAGAATCATGGCTTCCCAAAGAATGAATGGTAGAAGGAAATGGAATGGTGAAGTCCACGAGGATGGAAATGGAAATGGGCACCAACAGGCCCCACCAGTTCAGGAGCACCAGGCACTGGAGCCAGTTGCCCATGCTGAGTTTTGGGCAGCTATTCAGATGCTTGTGCAGGCCTTGTCTACTCAGGTCAATCAGCAGGCAGTTGCGCATGTTCATAAAATGGTAATGCAGCGGCGGCTAGAGTCCAAGACTTTTTGAGAATGAACTCTCCATAGTTTCTTGGGTCGAAAGTAGATAAGGACCCGCATGAGTTCATAGATGAGATTGTGAAGATCACCCAAGTCTTGGGGGTGAATGGAGTCGAGTACATAGAGTTGGCCTCGTACCAGTTGAAAGGGGTCGCACACATCTGGTTTCGCCAATGGAAAGATAGCGGGGTCACCGGAGCGGGCCCTATCACTTGGGAAGAGTTCCATGTTGCATTCTTAGATTGGTTTTTCCCTCGTGAGATGAGGGAGCTGAAGGAAGTCGAGTTTGTGAATTTGTAGCAAGGGAGAATGACGGTGCAGTAGTATGCCCTCGAGTTCACTCGCCTATCAATGTATGCCCCAAAGTTAATAGCCGATCAAAGGGCGCGAGTGAGCAGGTTAATTCATGGAGTAGCGGGCTATTTGGATAAGGGTTGTAGGACTGCTATGCTCCATCAAGATATGGATTTCCCTCAAATAGTTTTGTATGCCCAGCAGATGGAGGCGGCACATAGAAGAGAGAGGGAGGCTAAGAGGTCTAGGACCGATGACCACAGATTTTCTTAGTCGAGGTCAGGTGGTGGACACCGATAGTAGACTTACTAGAGGTCCTTAGCCCCAGCATCTTCAGCATTGAATGTGCCATCCAGAACGAGGCACGATCATAAGGGATGAACATCAGGATCTAAGAGTCAGAACAGCAAACTCGCATATTCTAGAATCTCAGCTTGTCAGAGATGTGGTCCAGGGCACACGGGCCAGTTCATTGCAGGTACAGGTGCTTGTTTCAAGTTTGGGAAGCTCGGACACATGCTTTGAGATTGCCCAGCAGCAAGATAGGATCATGATGGGAGTCAAGGCCCAGCCTCTAGTTCAACAACCCCACCCATATGCTCAGCACGTTAGGGGGCATCTACCAGTGCAGGTGGTGGTTAGCACCAAAACAAATTTTATCCCTTAGCATCCCCCCAGGAGCAGGAGGTCTCCCCGGATATGGTCATTGGTATGTTATGAGTTTTCCATCTTGATGTTTATGCTTTGTTAGACCCGGGGCTACATTGTCTTTTATGACACCTTATATGGCCAGTAGCTTCGGAGTCAGTCCCAAAGTCTTGTCAGAACCCTACTCAGTCTCTACTCCAGTAGATAATTCAGTTATAGCTACACGAGTATATAGAGGTTTCCCAGTCTCAGTTCTTCAGAAAGTCACCTTAATAGATTTGATAGAGTTAGCCATGACCGATTTTGATGTTATCCTCAGCATGGATTGGCTATTTGCATGTTAGCCTCAGTTAATTATAGAACCCGGGCAATAGAGTTCAGGTTTTTGGGTGAGCCAGTCTTAGAATGGAAGGGTAGTTTAGCTATGTGTGTAGGTCATTTCATTTCCTACCTTAAGGCCAGAAAGATGATTTCTATAATTTGTGTGTACCATCTAGTTAGGGTTAAGGATGTTGAATCTGAGATCCCGACTATTCGGTCAGTTCCAATAGTACATGAGTATCCAGAAGTCTTCCTAGATGATTTACCGGGAATCCCTCTCGAGCAGGAAATTGATTTTGGTATTGACCTTCTTCTCAACACGTAGCCTATATCTATTCCTCCCTACATAATGGATCCAGCTGAGATAAAGGAGTTGAAAGAGCAGTTGAAGGACATGTTAAATAAGGGTTTCATTAGATTGAGAAAGTCCCCATGGGGTGCACCAATTCTCTTTGTCCAAAAGAAAGATGGGTCTCTTCGAACGTGTATTTGATTATCGGCAATTGAACAAAGTCACCATCAAGAACAGGTATCCTTTACCTATGATTGATGATTTATTTTACCAACTTCAGGGTGCCAAGTGTTTCTCGAAGATAGATCTCAGATTCGGGTATCATCAGCTCGGAGTTCGGAGAGTGACATCCCAAAGATAGCCTTTAAGACACGATATAGTCATTATGAGTTTGTAGTTATGTCTTTTGGACTAACGAATGCTCTTGCAGCTTTTATGGACTTAATAAATAGGGTGTTCAACCATACTTGGATACGTTCGTGATTGTGTTTATTGATGACATCTAGATATTCTCTCGGAGCAAGGAGGAGCATGCCGCTCATTTGAGGGTGGTGCTACAGATTCTCAAGGATCGCCAATTATATGCCAAATTCAGCAAGTGAGAGTTCTGGTTGGACTCCGTACATTTCTTTTCCATGTGGTATCAAACGAAGGCATAAGGGTGAACTCTCAAAAAATAGAAGCGGTGAACAATTGGCCTAGACCGGTGAATCCTTTAGATATTTGGAGTTTCATGGGTTTAGCTGGATACTACCAGCGATTCGTTGAGTGTTTTTCATCGATTGCAGCACCTTTGACCAAATTGACCTAGAAGAAGGTGAAATTTCAATGGCCAGAGGCTTGTGAGAAGAGCTTCCAAGAGTTGAAGACTTGACTTACTTCAGCACCGGTGTTAACTCCACCGAAGGTTATCGATGGATTCTTATTGTATTGTGATGCTTCTTGGACCAGACTTGGGTGTGTATTGATGCAGCATGGGAAGGTTATAGCATATGCCTCTAGACAGCTAAAATTCCACGAGAAGAATTACCTGACCCATGATATTGAATTGGTCGCGATGATATTCGCCTTGAAGATATGGCGACATTATTTTTATGGGGTTCACGTGGATATGTTTATAGACCACAAGAGCTTACAATATGTGTTCACACAGAAGGACCTCAATCTACAGCAAAGGAGGTGGTTGGAGCTACTCAAGGGCTATGATATGAGTGTGCTTTACAATCTAAGAAAGGCTAATGTAGTAGTAGACGCCATTATTAGACTCTCTATGGAGAGTGTGTCTCATGTGGATGAGGGTAAGAAGGAGCTGGTGAACGACTCGCAAGGTTAGGAGTTAGGTTGGTTGAATCGACCGATGGAGGTGTAGTTGTTTAGAACAGATCAGAATCGTCCTTGGTGACTGATGTAAAGATAGACAAGATGAGGACCCGATATTGGTAAAGTTGAAGGAAGCGGTTCAAAATCAGAAGGTAGAGGTCTTCTCAAAAGGGGGAGATGGTGTGCTTCGGTACCAGGGTCGCCTATGCGTTCCAGATGTTGATGATTTGAGGAGCCGGATGTTGCATGAGGCTCATAAATCCAGGTATTTTATCCATCCAGGTTCCACCAAAATGTACCATGACCTACAGGAAGTCTACTTGTGGAATGGCATGAAGAAGGATATCGCAAAATTCATAGCAAAGTGTTTGAAATGTCAACAAGTAAAGGTCGAGCACCAGAGGCCTGGAGGTGTGCTTCAGGATATCAGCATTCCTACGTGGAAGTGGGAAGAAATTAATATGGACTTCATCACAGGTTTACCTCGTACTTGCCGGCAATATGACTCCATTTGGGTTGTGGTAGACAGGTTGACCAAGGCTTCTAATTTTCTACTGATCAAAACCACGGATTCAACGAAAGATTACGCCAAACTTTATATCTCGGAGCTAGTTAATTGCATGTGGTTCCCTTATCCATCATTTCAGACAAAGGTACTCAATTTACCTCTCAGTTTTGGAGGTCATTTCAAAAAGGATTGGGTACATAGATTAAGCTCAACACAGCGTTTCACCCACAAACGGATGGCCAATTGGAGCGAATAATCCAGATTCTCGAGTACATTTTGAGAGCATGCATGATTTACTTCACAGGTAGCTGGGATGATCATTTTCCACTTATCGAGTTTGCATACAATAACATCTACCATTCTAGTATCCAGATGGCACCGTTCGAGGCTCTCTATGGACGGAGGTGTAGGTCACCCATTGGATGGTTTGAGCTTGGTGAAGCGGCAATAATAGGCCCAGATTCAGTTTATGAGGCGATGGAGAAGGTTCAGTTAATAAGGTACGGGTTGAAAACAACAAATCCAAAAGTCCTATGCTGACGTGAGAAGGAGAGACTTAGAATTTTAGGTCGATGAGTGGGTATTTCTGAAGGTGTCTCCCATGAAGGGAGTGATGAGGTTTGAAAAGAAGAGGAAACTTAGTGACCGCTATGTCGTCCTATACAGGATCATGAGACATGTTAGCAAGGTGGCCTATGAGTTGGAGTTTCCTTCAGAATTACCTTCTGTGCATCCTGTATTCCATATGTCCCTCTTGAAAAAGTGTTTGGGTGATCCAGCTCTAGTTGTCCTGGTGAATAGTGTTGGTGTGAAAGACAGCCTCAGTTATGAGGAGGTTCCAGTTGAAATACTGTATCGTCAGGTTCGATGGCTAAGGAACAAGGAAGTAGCTTCAGTTAAAGTATTATGGAGAAATCCGCATGTTGAGGGAGCTACGCGGGGAAGCAGAAGCGGATATGATGGCTAGATACCCACATTAGTTCTCCACCGGCTCAGTTCCAGCTTGAGATATTAGTTTTGAACTAAAACTCAATTTAGTTTTCATGTTCAGTTTATGTGTCCAAGTTTATTTTATGTATATGGATGTGTGTATGGTTTGTGAAATAAGTTCAGCTATGCAGTTTGAATCGGGGGTATTCATACCGCCAGTTTTCGGTTTAAATGATCAGTATTTGAATATAGTAATTGCATTTCTATGCTTTTTTATGTTCTCCAACATTTAAGGACGAATGTTCCCAAGGGGGAGATATTGTTATGCCCCAGAAACCCAAAGATCAAATCCGGGAGTTGAAAAAGAGAAAAAGTTGAAATTTGGCATCAGACACAAAACGAGTCTTGAGGAGACTCGTGAGAGCAGCCCATGAGTCGTGATGTGACTCGTGGGGAGGCCTAGGGATTTAATGTGAATCTTGAGAAATGAGACCCCACGAGCATGACCACGACTCATGGTCAGACCCCACGAGTCGTGGTTAGTCCCCATAATTCATGGGGAGGGTCGTGGCCAAGCATGGAGTAATTTTGTTAAGTCCAAGGCAGTTCACATCACGGATTGTGACCACGGATTGTGGTCACCAGGTCACAAATCTTTAAGTCGTCCATCGTAAGCCTAGCAGATTGAGAAGCAGTGTACTTCATGGATCAATCCACGAGTTGTGACCCTTGACGACGAATCGTTAGGTACCTCACTAGGACCACCTGACAATTATCTTTTGTGAATTTAGTAAGGGCTATTTCATAATTCCTAAGATCCTAAGGCCTAAACTACGTTGTTTTGAGTTATGAATAGTTACTTTTAAAGGGGTTAAATTCATTTTAGGCCTTACTCATTCATGCATGCAAGGTAGAATACTAGAGAGGGTGATCAAGCCTAGCATTTATCAATTTCTCTTCGATTTCCTATTTGGCATTCAAATAAGTGTAAGAATCAACTACCAATAGGTATATAGGGTTATGAATGGGTGATTTCTTTCACACCCATGCCCAATCCCTATCTAAATCATGAATGTTCTATGTCTATACTATTGGTTTTTAACTCAATGCATGAATTTCCTAATTCCTTACATGGGTATGATTTAAGTATGTTTCTACCATTAAATTATGAAGCATGGGCAAGTTTTATAATGTTTTCAACTAAAAATCATATTTCTAGCTTTATGAATTAAAAGCTCATTGAACAAAAGTTCATGAATGATGATATTTGTGATGAATGTATGATGATGATTATGAGATATTATGATGAAAAACATTTTTTAAAGATACACATGTATATAATCATGTTTTTGATATGAATTGAGTATTTTCAAGTATAATAAAGTTTTGGGTAATGCCCACATGCTCAAAGTATGATTGATGATTTCCCGAATTGAGCTTACCACATGGTTTTGGAGCGAAGACTCCCAATATTCTTTCATCTTGTGGTATGTTTTGAGTTAAATCTTCTCTTATGCATGATTCCATCTTTGAATTGTATTTGATTTATGAGCTTCTTCAATGGAAGATGTTGAGCTTCGTTAAATAATGATGTAGAGCATATGCATGTTTTTAGGAGTAGTGTCTAGCATCGAGAAAGCTAAGGGTCGATCACCCTATACCTCAGAACTACGCGCCAACATAGGTTGATACGTTATGAATTTGGGACCTCACTTGTGAGCTATCCCCGATCCTATTGGCTCATGAGCCTGATATCGATACCATGGTATCATCCGTTGCCTAGTAAAGCTTTGGACAGCTCTACCCACTTGAGTGTGATAGTTGGGACCACATAAGCTCTATCACGGTATTTCGATTAAAAGATGAGTCTCCCATTGTTCCTCATGATTTTAGTTATGCATGTTCATTACTCATGAGATTTACATATGTAAGAATGTTCTAAAGCAGGTTTGACTCAATGTTCAACTTTACTTATAAATGTCATAATTCAGCTTTTAGTCAATTGATTATGCTATGATATGTTATGATGATATATTATGTTATGATGAGATCATGATTTTAGAAAGAATGCATGCAAGCCCTAATCTCATATTCTTAATGCTTAAGTTCTGCATTATGCATTGTCTTTCAATTATTTTACTTGCTTAAGCGGTTTTACTTACCCTGCATACTCGGTACATTCCACGTATTGACCGCGTACCCTATGCTGTATCGTGAAACGATACAGGACCCGACTCTCAAGTTCAGCCCCCCTCATAGTTTGACTTCAGAGTTAGCACCTTTGCTATTTATGAGTCCTCATCACCCGAGGACTAGACTAATCAGATTTCTTATGTACTTTCAATCAGATTATTGAGTTAGTTGGGGTCTTGTCCCATCAACACATCATGTTTTAGAGGTTTTCAGACACATGGTTGTATTCTGCTTCAAATTTTGTATATGGTGCTATGTTTAAGTTGGACATCCGTTATGGTTATATTCTTAATTTCTTCAATTTCTTTTATTGAGATAGACGTATGCTTGTGCCATGGGTCGACTGGGGGTCTCTCGGGGCTCCTTTTCCCGTGTCGTGATCTGGGCCTCCGTTTGGGTCGTGAAAAGGATGGAGAAGCGGCAATGATAGGCCCATATTTGATTCATGAGGCCATGGAGAAGGTTCAGTTAATAAGGAACAGGTTGAAAATTGCTCAGAGCCGCCAAAAGTCCTATGCTGACTTGAGAAGGAGAAACTTAGAATTTGAGGTCGATAAGCGGGTATTTCTGAAGGTGTCTCCAATGAAGGGAGTGATGAGGTTTTGAAAGAAGGGAAAACTTAGTTCCCACTATGTCATCCCATACATGATCATGAGACATGTTGGCAAGGTGGTCTATGAGTTGGAGTTGCCTTCAGAATTAGCTTTTGTGCATCATCTATTCCATGTGTCACTCTTAAAGAAGTGTTTCAGTGATCCAGCTCTAGTTATCCAGGTGAACAGTGTTGGTGTGAAAGATAGCCTCAGTTATGAGGAGGTTCCGGTGGAAATACTGGAACATAAGGTTTGAAGGCTAAGGAACAAGGAAATAGCTTCAGATAAATTATTATAGAGAAATCAGCATGTTGAGGGAGCTACATCGAAAGCCAAAGAGGATATGAAGCTAGAAACCCACATTTATTCTCTACCAGCTCAACTCCAGCTTGAGGTATGAGTTTTGACCTAAATCTCAATTTAGTTTTCATGTTTAGTTTATGCGTCCAAGTTTCTTTTATGTATATGGATGTGTGTATGGTTTGTAAAATCAGTTCAGCAATGTAGTTTGAATCGGAGGTAGTCATACCGCCAGTTTTTGATTTAATTGATTAGTATTTGAATATAGTAAATGCATTTCTCTGCTTTTATGTATGTTTTACAACATTCGAGGATGAATGTTCCCAAGGGGGAGATAATGTTATGCCCCAGAATCCCAAAGATCAAACCCAAGAGTTGAAACAAAGAAAAAGTTGAAAGTTGGCATCAGACACAGAACGAGTCGTGAGGAGACTCGTGAGAGCAGCCCATGAGTCGTGATATGACTCGTTGGGAGGCCCAGGTATTTAATGTGAAACTTGAGAATGAGACCCCACGGGCATGACCACAACTC